>JAJLRJ010000013.1:13899321-13924321 GCA_024195265.1 Dendrophyllia cribrosa | reverse complement strand
GACTTTTAGAATTCCTTGTTTCTGTGTAATATTTAGGTGACCGTTCTTAAAACCGTAGTTAAAACTTTCAACCATTGCGTCGCCTAATAATGGCCAGAAGTGCAGATACAATTCAACCGAAAGCCCGTCGCTACCTGGGCATTTGCCTTTTGCACACTGCTTTAAAGTTTGTAAACATTCTTCTTTAGTGAGGGGCAGTTCAAGTTCTTCTTGCTCTCTTTCATTTAGTCTAGTTAAGTTGGGACCGTTAAACAAAACATTGTCATGGACATTGCTAGTAGGCACCGCTGTGTAGAGATTTTTATAGAAGAGTTTTTGATGTTTTAAAATTTCATCCGAATTTGTGATTTCCTGACCATTGTCTAATTTTAGCCGAGATATGTATGACTTTGAGCTTTGTCTTTTTTCTAGGTTCAAGAAATATTTGGTATTTTTCTCACCTTGTTCGTGCCATCGTGTTGGACTTCTTATAATAGCTCCTTTAGTCCTGTAAACTGCGATCTTATCGAGCTCCGACCTGAGACGATATAATTTGGAGATGTTCTCTTTTGATCTATTTGTCACTAGTGTTTTCATCAAAGAGTCAATCTGATCTGAAAGTTTTTTTTCAATGTCTCTACGTTCTCTGTTTTTCCTCTTGCAATACTGTACACAGAAACCTCTTATTTCCATTTTTATCATGTCCCAGGCGAGGCCTTTATCTTCGAGATAGTAATATTTTTCTTTATAATTGCTGTGAAGGGTATGGTTTTCAGGCAGTTTAGTCTGGGATAGAGTATAGTAATCAGAGATTTTTGGTCTAGAATAGGGTATCATTTTCGGCGAAACTGATCAGTTGCGTGAAAAATTTAGTCTACACGAGGTTTACTGGCAAATGACATTTATAAATCGGTACGGCGGGCCGTTTACGGCATTTTTACTGACCCTGGCATCTTAGACTGTGATTGTGAACGAGTTTCTGGAAAATAGCGAGTCTGGAATAGGTCTAGGATAGGGAAGGGTTTTTCGGTGTTTAGTCTAGAATAGGGTTGCAAAATTTAGCTAAAATGGTCTAGTATAGGTTAAGGGTCTCAGAGTCCCAGCGCACACCCCCGCCCAAAAATTTGCCGAGTACCCCCTCCCCCCACCCCGGGCTCTTTGTTGAGTTTAGAAAAATGTGTCAGAGTAACCGAATAACGCAAAATCTCAGGCAAACATGCCACCGCGAACTAGCCAATCACATCTTGAACAAAAGGTAAACAAATGGGTTCAATTTAGTCCCAAAGGACTTAAAGAGCTACGAAGTGAACATAAGATACTTTAGGAAAGTCATTAGACTGGGAAAAGTATTTGCCAATGTATTTTTCGAATTGCTTGCCGTTTTGCGTGCAGTGAATTTGGTTAGTACTCGAGTTAGCCTAAATATACGCATTCTAAAATGCTGAAAATGTCTTGCTCTGTCACGTTCAATTCTCGCCCAGAATGCATAGCCGAGAGTTCGTGTTTAGCTAAATATACGCATTCTAAAACAATACAGATTTGTTGTCTCTCTCTGTCACGTTCAATTCTCGCCCAGAATACAGCCTGACAAATGGCTTTTGTTGCGTTTCACAAATCGGATCAAATCAGTCTCGCTCAATCATGCTAAATGCTAAATGGTGTCTCGCTTTGTCTCGTTCAATGCACGCCGTAAAAATTAAGACGATTCACCTTCATCCTTTCCTCCCACACCGCTATAAACACCCTTTACACAAACAACCTTTTAATCAATTTCTTAGCCTACCCACATCCCCATTTACTTAACCTACACCACATATTAACTTATCTACTCTCAAATCTCCAAAATCCGGGGGGGGGAGAGACTTCCACATAACATTTACAATTAGTAGCGTTTAACGATAAAACTTCTTTTCAACCATGCCCATCTAACGAAATTCTAAAAGGACACCCCGTCATTTTCATATGGCGGACCCCCCCGGCGTGTCAATATGTGACTACGAAACAGCGTCCATTTAATATATCGGGCAGGCTTGGCAAAAAGCCAGCCGATCAAATATGCAAAATGTCACTCCTTCATTCCTTCCCTCAATCTGTCCTACAATGCTCTGTAAACAATTATCGGTAATTCCACTAGTGCGGCCTTTTACCCATTCCAAAGGCAAAGAAATATAGATTGGGAATACTCAAACGCCGAAAAACAGACATTATTAACGCGATGTACTGATGTTTCACGTTTGGAGTTCTTTGATGGCAAATTAAAACCGATCTAAGGACTTCAAATGGTTTTTCTACGAAAACATGGTTCAATATTAAAATTTATTAAACCATACTAATTACTTCTGCGTTGGTGGTGGAGTGGTGCGCTGTTTCTCAACCAGGGCGACCGGGAATCACTAGCACGCGTTCGAATCCGGGTAAAATCAAATAATGTTTTTCTTTCTTTTATTTTTAAATGGAATTTGATGAAGATGGCATTGAGAACCTCTATCGAAAGTCTTAAATTACGTTCTTTAGTTCTAAAATTGCAACCAAAAATCCCATGACACTGCCCTTTAATTGAGTGTCATGGCAAATGTCAAAATATGACAGCTTATCAGAGAGTCTGTGGACATTTATACTGGCATGGTTATTGCTTGGAAAATGGTGTCACATCAAAAGATGAATAAAAAAATAAACTAAGTAATTAAAAACAGCTACTGAAGACAGTTATTAGCAATTAAACCATGTTCTCAGCACACAGATTTGTTTGTAAGACACACCTTGGAATCAATACTTTCTTTCCATGGATTGTACACCTCCATATCATCATCTGAAGGCATGGATAAAATCAGCCGGACAGACAACTTCTGTAAAAAGTCATACAGCATCAGTGGAGTGGGTATATCCTTGTCAAATACTTGCTGTTTGATTAAAAACCCTGTTTGAAAAGACAAAACAAATAACTATAAATTTTCAACCTGTTTGAAGCCATAATTGTTGCTGTTATTGTGGATGTCTATTGGAAACAACAATTTTGATCCTAACATACATCACCAGTTGATGCTAATGCAGCCGGCTGCAGGTGAAAATCACCACCTACTTTGTCTTATCAGCCGGCTACTTTGCTTGCCAGTTCTTTAGAGGAAATCCCATTTTCCATTTACTTTCCAAAGTCAGACATCAATTTCAAACTTTTCTGACAACCCTGCTAATATGAACACTGGTGAATGACCTAAGCAATGCAAGGATGACAGCACCACAGATATGCTTCCTAAAACGTGTGTGAAGAATTTACAAGACATTTCTTCCCAAGTACCAACAGTTTGATGTTACGGAGCTGAGTCCCAGTGAACTAAAAACATAATTTTGTTATGAAGTAAATAATAATTACTTTGTGTAGTTGATTCTCTCTCCTGCCAGAAAGCCACAGTAAACGGCACAGCATATACATCGGATGCATTTACATACCTTGAGATCACTACAGAAAATACACAGAAAACATGTAATTACAGTGATATGCCACGGTTACCTAAAACAGATCTAACATGAGATTATGTGTCCCTAAGGGTCAGGGTGTTCAGGTCCATTTTCATGCCAACTCCATGTTGTAGCACCACTTAAGAAAACGATATATTCAGCTGGATATTACTAATTTCATGATAATGAAGGGTGCACGGCACTTAAATGTTCAAAAGGCATTTCTACCAGGAAAGGATATAGTAAAATGGTTTCTCTTCAGGCGTGTATTTCTCAAAAGTCCCAAAAGCTTTTCGGCACTGAAAGCTATTATTATGTGCAGATTGTTTACCAACAAAGATTCAATTTTGTTGACACTCTAAGTTGATAACATATGTTGGGCTGGTTTGGAGCTCAAGCTGCACTGCCATTTGATATAACCTACATTTTTGAAACAGCTCTAGGACTGAAAAACACACACCACAAGTCAAACCCTGAACCATTTAGTGATATCTGTGA
Source organism: Dendrophyllia cribrosa (assembly GCA_024195265.1). Lineage (NCBI taxonomy): Eukaryota > Metazoa > Cnidaria > Anthozoa > Scleractinia > Dendrophylliidae > Dendrophyllia > Dendrophyllia cribrosa. The sequence continues at coordinate 13,920,388 of JAJLRJ010000013.1, read as the reverse complement.
AAGTCATTGTTGTACAATGTGGTTTTTTGAGTCTTGATAAAATCATAAAAGTGTGACCTTTCAGATGGAACTGTCAAGAGGTACTTTCCAAATGGTGCCATCTCATTATAATTATAATTTCTTTAATCTTCAGAAAATTTAGTAAAAGTTTGGCTTGGTACTTATATAAGGTAATGGGAATGAATTATTGAATTCGAATTGATCTTTAATTATTTTATTAATACCTTGTGGATAATCAACAATATTGAGGATTCCAAAGCGTAGAGATATTCTCATTCTTGTGAAAGTGTCGTAAGAGCGATGGAAGCCACTAAGGTAGTTTAAAGTGCGGGGACTTCTTGGAGAGTAGAAACACACAACTGTTGGTGGCTGTGGATGTTTTGTTTCCAAGACTTCATTCACAAAATTACCCTGACAAACATTAAGAACAATATTATTAGATAGAAAATCACTCAATAGTAACGTTACTGTGACACCCTTGGAGTTGTGTCATTTAGTAGCTAGACATGAGTAAAAGTAAACTCCCTGTCAAACAGAAAAGCTAGGGACCATAATTTTTTATTGTATTCTACTCTATGGTAATTAATGCATAAATGATGTTTTTCTTAGAGTTTGAGGATTTGGTTGGGGGCCAGGGAGCAAATCCTTTGTTTTTGTAAATCATCCTTGAAAGAATAGAAAGAAGGATGGCTTAACTAGGTTTTGTGTTAACTATCATACATTAAATGATGTCACAAGAATGCATATTTTTATTGTCTTTCAAGATTGAATACAAGTAGTGATAGGTGTCGGTTTTGCCCATGGCACCCTTTCGCCAATCAAAGACCAGGAATTATATCATGTGGCATCAATGGACCAATCAGAAGCGAGTATGTCCAAAATGGAGAGTTTATAAGACCCCAACATGGGTCATTTCCAACATGGGTGACTATAAGGGAAGATGCTGCATTTGTTTAGAAAAGGAGTGGTGCCTTCCTGTGATGAACTGTTGCAATCAACTGATACATTGGAAGTGTTTTGAAGGGGTGTTAGAAAGAGTCACTGTGGTGTGTCGCCCTCATTGTCCGTTTGCACCTTCATTGCTGCGGAACACAAATTTACTGCAGCAATTACTATCTTTTGGATACACTAGTTGTAAGTAATAATCTAGTATATATTTTTTACTTTCTGTATTTTATTATCCTTGACTCATTCTTGTTTTTTTTTACATGAGGTTTGAGTTGTGTCATCACTGCCAGGATTGCAGGAATTCTTGAGGAAGTTCAAGACCATTTTACTGACAGCATTGATTTCATGCGCAATCACATATTGTAACAATTTTTGCCATTGTAGTATTTGGTTTCCTTCAACATGGACTGGAGAAGAGGTATGAGAAATGGCATTGGAAATTGTTTCTGGCTCCATCCAGGAGTAACATGCTGTCCACTAGAAAGTACGCGATGGACAATATCATCCGGGGTAAGTGACCAAATGGCAGGACAAGGGATTTGTTTGCCGACTGTTGGAAATGATGAGTTGCATCCGCAACTCCAATGACAATGTAAGTTGTTCTGCTGTAACTGCTGATAGAAGCATGCATGCTTATAGTTTGCACTGATGACACTCGTTGTACAAAAAGTTAGAGCAGCAAATCTAAAGCTGTATAATAAAAGTATGCTGTTTGCAAACCAAACCAAAATGAATTTAAACCATAACTACTAAACTTTTTCAACTCCATTTATTAGTTAACAAATTTTTTCCTGTCATACTGATCTACATAAATATCAGTCATTAGTCATAGTGGTTTTCAAGTGATCGTTGAAAGCAACTTCGCAATTGCTTTGGTCTTAGCGGAGCTTTCGGGGGCCGAAGGCCCGCTGCAGAGCCCCATACTCATAGAACCCATGCCCAACATTTTTCATGGTCATGGCTAGCGGAATGTTTTGCGGGCGTGCGTCTGTTACACGTGTGTCTGAGCGCGCGTCGCGCAAGGCTAGCTCGCGGGTGCGTATGACGTCGCAAAACATGCGCATATGATGCCACATAACATCCGGGATCTTAGCAAAAGCGAGGCTTTGTTTTCCACACGGTTACACGGCCGAATGTCACGTCAGCTGGGAAAACACTTTGATGTTTTGCTGTGTTTACTAAGCGGAGAAAATCGTTTAAATTAAAGTCGTTATTTTCCTGCATTTTTTCACGGTTTGCTACTCAAGACAGGGATACTAATTAAGGGATACTCAGAAGCTGCTATAGTGGAAAAAGAAGAGCTTTCAGGGATAAAATCTTGCTTTGAGGAACTTCCTACGTTTTTAGGGAGCAATGCGGGGAGATGTTTGTTACTTCGGGTTTCAGAACAGAAGCGGAGATTTAAAGAATTTCCAAGCAGTGCAGGGACTTAAAGGTAAAACAAAATACCGGTACATTTTTCGATGGGAATTTATGTTGATATCAATCTGTGATTGACTTTTTTTTGTGTTCTCGCTAGTTGTGGAGAATTGTTTATAAAAGGTGCTCAAATTCAGTCGTTTTGATTTCTTTCATCGAAGACAACTCGGTTTCGATGAGCTATAAATGGTTCGCATTTTGCTTTTAAACAAACTTATGGAGATTTGAAAAAAAATTGCTCAAAAGAAGTTTGTGTTGTCCATTTTTATGTGTTTGTTCATTCATTACATAGGTTGAAAAGCGATTTTATGTAAACAAAACAAGACTTGGATTTTATACATGTAGTTCTAACTTCACTCGTGCTGCCTTATGCAAATATGTTTGTGTATTTTTTGAAATTTTGATTTCCAAATCAGTTTCTCAGACAATTTTTGATAAGCAACAGGTGTATTTTATTTAGAAATAAGTCGTACTAGTTATTCTAGACAGAGAAAAAGTTGTTTTCGATGGTCGCGTAATTCTGTTTTTGAGAATTGCTAAAATTGAAAAATAGCCCGGTCATCAATCTTAATTCTTGTGCTTCCGACCTTTCACCTCAGTTAAGTTTATCATCGGCTTTCTGTTCAGAGAGCAACACTGTTATGCTCAGCCTATATATATATATTACATTAACTATGCTTTGTGATTGGCTCAAACATCTTGCACCATTTTCTCAACCAATTATAAGTAACCATGCATTGCAAATGATTGTGTTTTGCTTGCATGTATTTCCAGTGCTTGGTGCTCTCTCCATGTATTTGCTTTGAGTTAATAACCATAACTTAAATGATTGGCAATATTTACTTAAAATTGATTTTAGTTTTATGACACTCAACTGTAAATCACACTGTACTGACCAGGTTTAATTGAATAGCTTGGCTGTGTAGAGTGACCAAGAAAATCTCAAGGCTTGTTTCTTCTACTTCTTGAACACCTTGCAGCACAAGTAAAGGTCTTTTTGTCTCTTTCCACTCTGGAAGAAAATTGATTGGTTAGGGAATGGTCAAAAAGTATAGGGGGGAGTAGGGGTGGTCCAGAGCATTTGGAGATTTAGTGGATAAAAAAAACATGAACCACTCCTTCCTTTTGGCACAAAACTGACTGACCCATCACTTAATGAAGTTTGAATTCGAATTCTTGGTTGCATATTAAATCTGACAATGAAACCACACTTTGTGAAGGAACTTGTTCTGGTGTTGATTTACATTAAGATTTATTTCTTAACAAAATGCAAAGCATCCAAAAATTGTTTTCTTTTTTAGATATATTTTCTGGTCAAGTAGATTTAATAGTACACCGGCAAGAATTTCAACCTGAAGGTCACTGGTTCAAGCCTAGTATGCATCATCTTGTCTGCTCTTACTTGTAGATAAGGAAGTTTGCTCCACATTGTCGCCCCCCTCCCGAGACTGCCCCTCCCAGGTACCCTGCAGTTCACAGTTATCAGTGACATTTTGAAAGTTTTTCTTGGGGTTGCCTGTAAATGTATTTGCGAAAATGGTTCAGTATGAAAACAATATCCGGCCTTCAGTTCTTATTTTCTTTGCAAAATAAGAGGGTCCCTATGTAGCTCAGGGCCTAGCTCCACATTTATCTTAGCAAGGTGTCCTTAGTTTTGTAATGAATGTTGCTCCTTAAATCCATTGCTGTTTGGAGATGAGTATTTACCATGCATAAATTAAATTACATCATCATGATAATTTGTTTGTTTATAAACAGGTTTTTATTTTAAATCTAAGATTTCCAAGGCTACTGCACAGAAAATAAGTGACAAATTTATGTAATCGAAAATATTTCCAAATGCCACTGAAGTCAGCATTGAGAATGTTTTGGTATTTTACAAAACATCAAGCAAAGTGCTTTTGGTTTCAAATTATCGTTATGGAAAATTTGAATATGTCACTAGTATCATACAGCAAACGTATATTTTGATTGAATGATACAACAACATTAATGAAGAAGTAGCTGGTAGAAGTTGCTTGTGAAAGATTTGGATCAGGCTGTATTGTTTGTTTCATGTTTCCTGTGAAGAATAGTTTACCAAACAAAGGGCCTGATCACAGGTTACAATGATAGCTTATTGAATGCTAATCAGTGCTCATCAGTACTGCATGTATCCATTATATAGTTTTTTTTTACAGCCAATAGGACCCCCCAGAAAAAGTTTTTTAGGTCATTTTATAGGTTTGATATCAATTCAGGAAGCACAGTGCATATGGCAAAGGCTGGATTGTGCTACTTTGTTATTAAGTTAATACTTACCTTGTGAATTAAAAACTAAAACAGCAGGTAGCTGACTGACATTGAATGTCTGCATTATGAGCCTGTCAATAGAAAGTTTAGATACACAAACCATTTAACTCTCAAGAGTTTCAAAAAATCAAAATTCATGAAAAACTCTCAAGTACAGAACAAACAAGAGAAAACTCTCAGCAACTCTCAATAAAAATTTGAACAAGTTTAAATTTTCAATGAGAGTGGTCGAGAGTGGACAAGAGTTGCCGAGAGTGCATGAGGTTGAGGCCAAGAGAGCAAGATCGAGTTTGGACTCTTGTCAATTCCCAGCAACTCTCGCTCTCATTTGGCCCTGGCTTAGGGTATCATTTAACAAGCATGTGCTGATATATTGGTTGAACAGAGGTATGTTACCTTTATGGTAATTGTCTAGTAGCATTCATTAGTTTATAGCTGCAAGAGCACAAATAAACTTTCATAAAAGAGTAGGGAGAAAACTTGAAATACCAATTGCCAGAAAGTGTGTCCATCAGTGGACTGGAAATCTTGGTTTTGTTGTGGCTTTGCCAGTAATGTTTTTGCAGCTCTGCAGCTCACATTTACTCATTAATTTTCTCTTGGTTAATATGGTAACACAGCCAAGAAGGAATTTTAAATCATATCATGTAGTGAGTATAGCTGCTCCCTGCAAGGATGGGATACATGTAATTATCCCCCCACCCCTGTATTTTGTTCAATGGCACACATCTACATGTTTATAGACCTTGATCATAAAGGAAGGCAATGTGACAAAAGTTTATGTATCTGTGTAAAGTACATAACAACAGTGAAGAACAGGGCTTTAACCTACACTTGATCAAGCATCCACAACACAAGTTTTCCAACTTTAGTAACTGTTTGTCATTTGAAGGCAGCTTAAGAGCCACTAAACACCAAAGTGTTGCCCCAACGATGTAAAAAATAAACACCAACTATAAATAAAATGCCATGTCCTTGAGGCCTGTTTTGAATGAAATAATGCCAGGGGTGTTTAATGGAGAAAAATGGTTAAGTTTTTACAAGTCAATCATGTAGTTTTGCCTTTTTCTCAACCTGATAATGTTTTTACTTGGCAGATTAAAAAAGAATTATTTTAGACCAGAAGACTACTAGACAGTACTTACATTTCATCACCAGTAAAAGGAATGACAATAAAAACTTTTATTCTTTTCTTCCAACTTTTAGCCACCTGTAAATACAGCATAATAAATTGTGAAATTAAAATAAGAAATAAAAATTAAAGTGAATTAAACTAAAATAATTTAGTTTTTTTTACTGTTTTTTTTTTTAATTTCATGATTAAGTTACCACCGACAACAGTTTTCAGTAAGGACTCACTCCATCATTACAACACAAATTATTGTACATGTAACTACATTATTTTGTAATGCATGTAATTTACAATTGTATGGTATATAATTATGCATACATGATAAAAGCTATTTAATTAATAATAATTGCTTCCAATTTCTGGCACTTTTGAATGTTAGATTTTTTGACAACCCTACTCCCTCTCCTTTCTGTATTTTAGTTATTAAGTCCTCAATCCTTATTCTCAGTACACTGCAAATACGGTTGGCCATCTCTGAAAGAATTTTACATGATAAAAAATAACTTCAAAATTTGATTTCTATAGGGCAGACACATGTGTAAATCAAGCTTTGATCAGTTTACCAAAAAAAAGGAAGTAAACAAATGAATTTCTTGAAATCTTTTATGAACTACACAATAGTACAATGTACATTCCGCTTTCCAATAAGTTCCTGCATCCCCTTGTTGGGGCCTGAAATCAAATGCAGTGTAAGCCCCTTACGTAGCAATAACAGAGTTAATAATTGGTAACCTTTTTCAGAGTATCCTCCAATGTTTGGTGATGCAAATGACCAGGTATTCCCACCAAAGTATACCCTCCATTACTGTCAATCACATCAGACAGATGATCAGAAAAGAGCAGCTGTACTCTTCTGGCAAACAGCTTTTCCTACAGAAAAGAAATACTTAAAATAACTTCTATAAAGTTATAAAATTTATAATATGGTATTGACATGATCCGTAAATCCTGGTAGACTATGGAATTGTGCACTGGTTAAATTTGGAACAAAAAATAAGGGATAAATTAAGAAGTTCTACAAGGCATAGACCCAAAATGGTAGCCTTAATTATACACAAGTCTAGAATGATTACAAGATCTGGTATATGATTCAATGAAGCTATGGGCCAAAGGAATACAACCTAATAAACTAGTAACACACATTGTGAAAGTTCAAAATAACTGCAATGTTTCTTATTGGGTCAGTGTGAGTCTTGCAGCCATTTCTGTTTGGGTTTAAATGTAAGGTGTAGGAAGGAGGAGGGATCAGGCTTAATTTTAAGCCAGGTGGGTGTTCAGGCATCCCATATATGCCCAGTTTTGGAAGAAATTCATAAAAAATGCACCTAAGCTTTCACAAATTTCATAAAGACTGTCTCAAGGATGCCCAGTTGTCAATTTATGGCTATAAAAGGCCCAACCCTGTCAAAATGTGTTGGCAGCAGGCAATTTTTCTGCCTACAGTCAATTATTTGCCACCTACTTCACACTGAAACAAACAAAACAAACAAATCTGGTGCCACTTCCTCTAATGCAGCATGGCAATTAAGTCACATAGCCATGACAACAGGAACTCCGTACCCTACACTTATTGAACAGTGTCATGGCTTCTTTTACGTCCCCTTCAATTGACAAGGAAGGATGAAGGAGACAAGGCCAACAGCTTAATGTCACTGCCCAATGATGAATCATCTGAACTGAGACAAGGTGTTAATCACAGCCAGCATAATTTTACCAGTTTTTTGAAGACCCTGGTTGGTGGTCTGGTCGGGGTTTGAACCCGCGACCTCCCGCTCAGCAGACCAGCGCTCTATCAACTGAGCTAACCAGGCGGCGGTACTGGAGTTCACAAATCATGACTAATAACAAAATATATCCTCTAGCCCTTAGTGCCTACTACTAATGATCTGTTACCCTGCCTACCACCACAAAACATTCTGACAGGACTGAAGGCCTGAGGGGATGTAAAGTTAAAAGGTAACATTTGTTTGCAGTATTAAATGATGGCTACATCCAAATCTCCCTGTCACTCTTACATCCAACACTCTTCTCCTCTGGGTAATAAACATACCACATTCTTAAACCACCCCTGTAATGAGTTGATTGTAATGCGCATCTGGTTAGGTGATGGGTAGCTCAGTGGTGATGCAGACGTCCATATGTGACAATGCAGAACAGGAACTCTGCCTGGGTGGCCTTCCCATAGTAACATTTCCTACAAAAACATTGCACCATAACTTAAGTGAGACCTACTTTGTAAAAGAACATATAATGTACAGTAATTTGTACCATATTCCTCTAATAATAGCCAAAGAGTAATTATTATATAATGATGATAATTATTATTTTTATTTGCTTCAAAACGGAAGTCATCATTGGGGATGAGTCTAGGGTACATCAAAGGATTAACTATTCGAAACAAGGCAATTTATTTTAGGAAGATCAAGCCATTATTTGAGGAAATACAGTTACTGTCAGTATTAACAGAGTATTTATTATTAGTAACTTGTCCTAATAATAAAAGACATTTATAAACAAGATTCATACTCTGGAATTTTTAAAAGTTTAACTTTCTTTTCTTCTTTATTTTTTGTTTTTCATACTGCCTAATTAAGTCTGTACTTTTCTGGACTGGCCCAGAAAGAGAAATAGATTAAGTATCAAAAGCCATAAATTTCCAATAATAATAAATAAATTTCCAATAATAATAATCCTGCAATAATTAATCACTGAATGTGCATGACATGATTATTAACAGTAAACATTTGCCAACTACATAGTTAATAATCTGGGATTTTAAGATCATTATTAACAGTAAACATTTGCCAACTACATAGTTAATAATCTGGGATTTTAAGATCATTATTAACAGTAAACATTTGCCAACTACATAGTTAATAATCTGGGATTTTAAGATCATTATTAACAGTAAACATTTGCCAACTACATAGTTAATAATCTGGGATTTTAAGATCATTATTAACAGTAAACATTTGCCAACTACATAGTTAATAATCTGGGATTTTAAGATCATTATTAACAGTAAACATTTGCCAACTACATAGTTAATAATCTGGGATTTTAAGATCATTATTAACAGTAAACATTTGCCAACTACATAGTTAATAATCTGGGATTTTAAGATCATTATTAACAGTAAACATTTGCCAACTACATAGTTAATAATCTGGGATTTTAAGATCATTATTAACAGTAAACATTTGCCAACTACATAGTTAATAATCTGGGATTTTAAGATCATTATTAACAGTAAACATTTGCCAACTACATAGTTAATAATCTGGGATTTTAAGATCATTATTAACAGTAAACATTTGCCAACTACATAGTTAATAATCTGGGATTTTAAGATCATTATTAACAGTAAACATTTGCCAACTACATAGTTAATAATCTGGGATTTTAAGATCATTATTAACAGTAAACATTTGCCAACTACATAGTTAATAATCTGGGATTTTAAGATCATTATTAACAGTAAACATTTGCCAACTACATAGTTAATAATCTGGGATTTTAAGATCATTATTAACAGTAAACATTTGCCAACTACATAGTTAATAATCTGGGATTTTAAGATCATTATTAACAGTAAACATTTGCCAACTACATAGTTAATAATCTGGGATTTTAAGATCATTATTAACAGTAAACATTTGCCAACTACATAGTTAATAATCTGGGATTTTAAGATCATTATTAACTGTAAACATTTGCCAACTACATAGTTAATAATCTGGGATTTTAAGATCATTATTAACAGTAAACATTTGCCAACTACATAGTTAATAATCTGGGATTTTAAGATCATTATTAACAGTAAACATTTGCCAACTACATAGTTAATAATCTGGGATTTTAAGATCATTATTAACTGTAAACATTTGCCAACTACATAGTTAATAATCTGGGATTTTAAGATCATTATTAACAGTAAACATTTGCCAACTACATAGTTAATAATCTGGGATTTTAAGATCATTATTAACAGTAAACATTTGCCAACTACATAGTTAATAATCTGGGATTTTAAGATCATTATTAACAGTAAACATTTGCCAACTACATAGTTAATAATCTGGGATTTTAAGATCATTATTAACAGTAAACATTTGCCAACTACATAGTTAATAATCTGGGATTTTAAGATCATTATTAACAGTAAACATTTGCCAACTACATAGTTAATAATCTGGGATTTTAAGATCATTATTAACAGTAAACATTTGCCAACTACATAGTTAATAATCTGGGATTTTAAGATCATTATTAACAGTAAACATTTGCCAACTACATAGTTAATAATCTGGGATTTTAAGATCATTATTAACAGTAAACATTTGCCAACTACATAGTTAATAATCTGGGATTTTAAGATCATTATTAACTGTAAACATTTGCCAACTACATAGTTAATAATCTGGGATTTTAAGATCATTATTAACAGTAAACATTTGCCAACTACATAGTTAATAATCTGGGATTTTAAGATCATTATTAACAGTAAACATTTGCCAACTACATAGTTAATAATCTGGGATTTTAAGATCATTATTAACAGTAAACATTTGCCAACTACATAGTTAATAATCTGGGATTTTAAGATCATTATTAACAGTAAACATTTGCCAACTACATAGTTAATAATCTGGGATTTTAAGATCATTATTAACAGTAAACATTTGCCAACTACATAGTTAATAATCTGGGATTTTAAGATCATTATTAACAGTAAACATTTGCCAACTACATAGTTAATAATCTGGGATTTTAAGATCATTATTAACAGTAAACATTTGCCAACTACATAGTTAATAATCTGGGATTTTAAGATCATTATTAACAGTAAACATACAGTAGCCTCATGATTAATTACATGTAACTACAAAGTATCAATTCTTTACGAGAAATAAGTACAAAAGACGCCATTTAAAGGAATAGTATCACGAGGTCAAAACTTGAAAACATCGGCCCACTTTTCAAGTTTGATTCACAAATTCAAAAAGGCCGTCGAGAAGTGGAGGTATTTGTTGAATCAAAAAATCCGTTTTGATAGCCAAAAGAAAGAAAAAATCACTTTTAACAGTGATATGTCCAAAATTCCGGTGCAAGAATAGTGAACAGTGCCGCACGTGGAACCTCGTGATACTATCCCTTTAAGATCTTATTAATCTGGTAAATTTCACTGCAGAAATAAAAAACACTGCAGAATTTGATAGACACCTACATTATTTCATGTTTAGGTGTTTTTTTTTGTGGGTAGCTCTTAGTTTTATATTTTATCCACTCCCTGTCATGAAAAACTAAAGAATATTTAAATAGTACTTCAAATGCTGGCCCATGTACATTAAAATTGACTATAGTCCCCCTGAAAAACTTAAGTACAACGTTATGTACATGTATTAGATGCCACACTACACCTGTTCATAAATTTACACGTGTATAAAATTTAAAATGTTTTAGCCCACATACCTTTTCTAGGTTGAATGCTACTATGGTCCAATTTTTTAAAAAGATGTTCACTGGTAAACTTCTCAGAAACTTGATAAAATTCTCCTCCAACTTGGAGGGATGAGTTTCTGGCAAAAAGAGCAACAAATGATGTTTCTTTTGCTACAGTGTACTCACCCAAGATAACTTATTTAATAAAGTATTTATTTTATAAGTAATAGGAAATACTATCCTTGTAACTATAAAGTTATCTAAAGGTAACACAAGTGGAAGATTCAGAGAACAAAAAAACTGTCCACAGGTGTTTTGGGCTGCTTACATGTGAAAAAAATGGAAATCATGCTGAATTTTCAGGGCAGATTGTACGTCAGCAAAACAGAGCTGTTATGTGGCAGATTGTGCCATTTTTTGTACAATTAACTTAATTAAGCCTTTTTTACAATTTTCAGAGGAAACAGAACTTTTTTTCTGTTAGCCTGTGAACAGGCTTCTTTTTGGGGAATTGGGGTAGGTTAAAATCGGCGGACTGGGGAAGAGGGAAGGAGCGGCGAAGCCTGTGGACTCGCCTTTGATGCCGCCGTTCCATGATACCAGAGTCTGGTTTCATGAGCTGATTGGTCAGATCATTTGGTGTTGACAGGCATGTGGTGAACGACGACACATGTTGACATCTCAGATGCCGAGCGCCCTACATTTGCATAATTATTCCATTTGCTAGCTCAAATGATAAACAAACACGGCGACCCGTTGCATGCAATTTGGAGAAAGCTTTGAACGATTTGTTGCGAAATTTTTCGCATATACCGAGACTTAAAGAAGAGCAAAAGCTGTGTCTAAAGTCTGTGGCAAAAAAGCAAGATGTTTTTGGAATTTTGCCGACTGGATTTACAAAACAGTCACCATGTGCAGATTATCTGTTGGATGCCAAATCAAACGCCATTACAAAACAACAGAGGTTTATCCTAGCTCCACTAAGACACAGTACTCAACTACAGAACTTACTAAGGAGCTAAATTAATAATTCATGATTTCATTGCAGTGCAATTATAGACTACGGCTTTTTGAGACTCGGATCTAAGATGCCTATTATACCGTGTGGTCGGAAACACTACACTGTATAATCCGCCGAGATCAAAAGGTCAATATCATCGAAGAGAACAAATTCATAACTGCGATCTAAAGGCGCGATTCTCTCTGAATTCTTACTGGGAAAGCTTTATACTTTAGGCTTTTTAAATACTTTTTAGCGAAGAGTGGGAGTCGTGTTTAGCCTGTCTATTTTTATACTACTACCGATGAATAAAAACATGACAACTTGTTGACATATTAATTAACTTGGTCACAATTATAATAACAGGATAATTACTTGGGGGCGGAACGGTGGCATCAAAGGCGAGTCCACAGGCTTCGCCACCCCTTCCCTCTTCCCCAGTCTGCGCTCTGCTCGCTTCGCTCGCCGATTTTAACCTAATTAACCCAATTCCCCAAAAAGAAGCCTGTTCACAGGCTATTTTTCTGTACGCAATTTTTTTTGACAAAATACAGCATGGTACTTTACATGTTCATTACTATAACAAAAAAAATCAGCCCCAAAATGACAGAGATGATTTTAGATGGTGTATTGGCCATGTTGTATTATATGAAACACAGACCACTGACCATGAATGAGGTCATAGTCATTCAATATCATGCAATTATTGTGATTCATGTTTTCTTCTCAAGTTTTAGACCAGATTATATTAGCATGTAAAAATCAACAATAAAATCGAACAATGTTTCCATGTCATCATGACACCATTTTTAAGTTCAAAATGATTAGAATAAACTGTCAGAACTAATTTGCTGAAGATAAACATAATAAATAGGTAATGTCACGCTAATAGTTTGGCTAGAATTGAGTCCGAGCTGAGTTGTTGCGTAGAATCCTGGTCTTTCAGGATTTATAATTTTTTAAGTAAAATGACTAAGCATTGTTCAGACCAAAACATTGGGCATAATAAGGTGGCCATATCAAGAAGGTGCCATGCTGGAAGGTGGGTTTTCATTGCATATGAAAGCCTAATAAGTAACAGGTTATTTTTGTGTGTGTAACACTTGTTTTTGTCTTTTACTGTGGGATCTTTGTTTGGGTGAGAGTCATGAAATGTTTGGGCAATCCATTTGGGTATTTGGGGACTTGTCGAGGTATAATATTTATTCTTAGCCTCTCATGACCTCTCCATTCTGCAAAGAGCCTATCCAATCAGGGCTGTCATTAGCAGCCAGCTATTTTGGTTGGCATTTAATGCAGTGAAGATGATCAGCAACTCAAAGTTTGAAAATGAATAAGGGACAAGTGTTTTGTTTTTAACTTGTAAGATTGGTGCTGAAAAGTTCTTTTAGTGAGCAACAATAAATGTATGTATGTATGTCAATTTCTTGTGCAGCCAGTGGCCTCAAAGCTTAATGACAACAACAACAACAACAATAACTACTTTATTTGTACTCTATAGTCTATTTACATGAATTTACACTGTACAATAAGATAAGAAATAATTTTATAATTAATGGAGAGTAATGACAGCCCTATCCAATGGGAAGCAGGAGGTTTTGCCTCCATTCAAGTTCGCACCATCCAAATACACACCCACCCTTTGCTTCAACGAGTTTGTTCTTAGTTTATCAAGTTCGCTCCCAAGGTTATCTTTAGTAAGTAATGTTGTAAATTACATGTGTCTGTCTCTGTGTGGATCATTGTATATTGCTTCATGTAAGATTCATAGAGTCACATGAAATGTGAGTATATGATGATCATAGAAACTGTACTGATTGGTCAGTTAGCCGTTTACACACACGTTTGACTATACCGATATGTAAGGTCGATCTGTCTTATTATTGCATACTTGTAATATGCATTGATCATCACAATAAAAAAAATTCAACTTGCTCCACCCCACGCTCCCAACATGAAACTTCAATTAACTTAATAAATTTTTATTCTTTACTTGTGAACTATACTCGGGAACCCACACTTTTTAAGTAACAGAACTTGTGAAAAAAGTGGCAGTTAATCAGAACAATATAAAACTTGTCACAATTACGTTTAATTGTTCAGTAAGCTGTTAAGCATGTTGGTTTTTTGTTATCATTATGATAATATTAATCAACTCACACTTTTTTAAGTGAACCACAGAAAACTTGCAAATAACGAAGATTTGAAGTTTCAATAAGGGGGTTGGTCAAGTACTCAAAAGCTATTAATACAGCTCAGACATAGTCATAATCACTTTAAACATTTTTTTTTTAAACTTATCATCATGATGTATCTGTGCATTTCATGTGAACATGCCAGCTGCTTCTCCACGTTATCAAGAGTTTAACGGTTGGAAACTTACAAAAATGTATTTTTTTACAGACAAGAGACGACCAAATGACGGTAGAGTATCGGCCAAGTATCGGTGATCTATCGACTGAGTATCGGCCAACATGCATGTCGATCGAGAGGAGACCGATGTCGACTGACATATTGGCCGATATTTGATCGAGTACCAGTGGCCACGTCAGTTGAGTATTGGCCAATATGCCAGTCGCATATAGGTCAGTGGTGTCGGTTGATAATAAGTACACATGATCCAATTGGTTAAACTAGAGTCAAACTAAAAAAGAGAGGGTGTGAACTTGGACGGTGCAAACTCAAATGGGGGTGTAACCAATATAATTCTTCCAATTGTCCTAGATCTGACTGTGCCAGAGGACTCAGTCAGAAATTATCAGACTTACTTGACCAGTCACATCTGAAGCCATGCTAAAAAATGTTGATAAAGTGGTCATCTTCACACTCACGAAGGACAACACCCAACAGGTACACTACTATTTGAAATTTCCAAATCTGAGAGGCGTAGGTAGAGTAAGGGGCCATTCCATTTAATATCCGCACCCCCCTCCCATTGAGGTATAAGTAAATCTTGGGGTGAGGGGGGAGGGGGGGTTTACTTGCATTGGCATCCTTTGACCTTCAAAAATTTCCCAAGGGGGTAACAGAAAAATCTGCTATTTCTAAGGGGGGGTGTTCTGTCGGCACTTCCTTAGGGGCGGGGGGGGGGGGGTGTTGAGTGAATACCTCAATAGGGGGGGGGGGGTGCGGAAATAAAATGGAATGGTCCAATGTAGGAGCTAAACGCCTGAGTTACGCGTACTGTACGTATTAATTTGCAATTGTATTAATAAAACGTAAGCCTACAAACTGACATATCAACAGGAAATAACTTACTTGGATCTCTGTAAAGTACACAAAGAGGCCATTTCGCTGATGCATTTTTTAATTCAATTTCTAGATCTTCTTTAGAAACTAACAACTCGTTAATGGAACTAACATTCCAGTTTCCTGAAAATTAATAAGTTGCGACACAGGAAATAAGAACACAGTTGAAGATATCAAACTTGTGTGCTCCTTTCAGCTTATACGAAAATGAGTTTTGCTTACCAAAAGGGAGAGAGCTCCTGCAATTCCATATCACCAAGGTAAACACACACAACTGAAGCAACATTGCCGCCATTTTGACAAGAGCCCGAGCGAGGGAGGAGAAGAGCTGGAAACAAGGCTCATTCCCAGCACCTTGTCGGTTATTCAACATGGCGGATCAAACTTCGGTGGAGCTTCAGTGTACATGTTGTTCTAACGTTGAAACAGTCGAGGCAACTTTATACTTTACCACTTAGATTCCAAGGATGGCTTAAAGACATATAAGTGTATTAGAACATCCTTTGATGCGTAACCTGTGGTATCCGATTTTCGCAATTCTGTCATGAATGGCAGTTTTCTGGTGGCAACATTTTAGGTTTCGAGGGTATTCGACACGTTGTATTCGTTCAATTATTTATGGTCCTTATTTGACCATGTTCTCCTACAGGAATTCTCTCCTACATAACCACGCGCTAACCAAGCGTTAATGTTTTTAATTGTTTCCGGGCGAAATTGGAAAAATTATCTTTCTCGTTCAGTAAGCAATCAAGAAGACAAGCAGACGTCACTATACATGCAGCTGTGCATCTAGCAGTTGTCGTTTGATCACAGTTTTATTTGGGATCGGAGGAAGGCTTCACACTAACAGATTGCTCTCAAGAAAAGACCACAGAGTCTGCATTTCAACAGACTTGAACAGGAAACGGTAAAGGCATCCTTTTTTCAGACGAGATATGAAGTTAGATCTTCAGTATTTGAAACCGAGGGGAACAGCAGTTGACGGCTAAATCACAGGACACAAGACAAAAGGAAAATGTTGTAAAGTGGTTTTCGCTCTTGCTATAAAAAGGTCAACGATAATCACACAAATATTTGCTCATTGTATGATCACTTCGCAGAAATATGTCTGGAGACTGTGGTTACAAGTGCTTAAAATTTATGGTAGTTTTCTTCAATTTGTTGTTTTGGCTTGCTGGCTGTGCGCTGTTCGGTCTTGGTATTTGGTTGCTCAGTAATAAAGGAGAAGTGGCCGGAGATTACACCAAACTTACAGGATCAATCAACTACAAGGCAGCACCAATTTTATGTGTTGTGATCGGAGTAATTACCATTGTGGTTGCCTTCTTGGCATGCTGCGGAGCGATCAAAGAAAGCCAGTGTATGCTGGGATCTTATTTTGCATTTATTGTACTTATATTCGCTCTGGAGATCACAGCCATTGTTCTCACTTACGTTTATAGAGAACAAATTGAAAAAAACTTGCGGGGAGACATAAAAGAAACTCTGAACAGATACAAAGAGCATGATCGTGAATCTGTCACCAGAGCAATTGATGAAATTCAGGCAAGTTTTAAGTGTTGTGGGAATTACAAGTACAGTGACTGGTTCAACACTAAATGGGGAAAAAAGAATAAGGAAACTGTCCCCAAAAGCTGCTGCAAAGATCCTGGAGATGATACATGTAACAAGCATGTGTCCCAAGATCTTACAAAAATCTACACCAAAGGATGCTATGATTTTGTTCGCAAATATTTGCTGAACAACCTTCATGTGATCAGTGGATTTGGAATCTGGATTGCTGTCATACAAATAATGGGAATGATCTTTGGCTTATGTCTGTGTTGTCAAATCAGACACAGTAGTGACACATATGTGTGATGGCGTGCCTGCTTTTAAAATAGGAAACATTGCCGTACACTTGTGAGCTTTTAAACTCTTTAACTATAGAGTGATCACTATCAAATTTCATCTTAAAGTATCCATACATTGTGCATCAGTCAATTCTAGCGGTGCCCATTACCCCGGGCATTAGTCTGACCTTTTGTAATGTTTCAATCATGGGGGTCGGGCATAAACCCACCTTCAGTGTACCCTGAGGAATTTGACATCCTCATGTTTTCAAACCTCAAAGAATGGTTCCATTTCTGGGGAGAAATTTGTTGCGAACTTGCCCTGATCTGTCACTAAAGGAAAAACACTTAGTTGACTTAGTTTGCCTTCAAGTAACGTTTGGATGAGTCTAGATTCAAAGAATTTTCCTTCAATTTTTACTATTCCCATTGCATTTGCACAACTTTTTTGTCCCTGCCATGGGGCATTAACCATTTTTTTTTTCAAAAAAATGCTAGCCTTATACCCAGGAAATATTCAAGGGGTGATATGCACACTGCTGGAATTGACTGATGTGTTACCATGCAATGAGCTGGTAGCAATAAAGAGCCGCAGTCAGTGGACCAAGTTCTCACATTATAAATTGGAGGTTTTCACAATAGCCATGTTCGTCGTCAAAACAATGAAAATTCCCCTCCTTTAATTGGGAACTCAACTCTATTTTTATGCAATTTTTTAAAATGTTTGTAACCAACAACATCGCCACCACGAAAACCATCTATGCATGTAGATGCTCTTATTTACAATGTATTAACAGCAATAAATTAACTACAAGTTAAGAGTAGGTTGCTTGGGGAGCAAGATGCATCACCAAGATATCCCTGCTGGTATCAATCATTATATGTTTGTTTTCTAGTTGATTCCCATAATTTGTAGTGTGCATGTTAAGATATTATGTACTACCTCACTATAAAACACTTCATGATTGTAAAGAAAATGAGACAAATCAAATAAAAAAATCAAATGGACAGCCCGGCTAATTGTGAGGTGTATCCCACACATGATCAGGCCAATATTATAGTTTTCATGCTCTTGTTCGCACATGCTGATTTACAAACAGCCTGTCATTTATACTGACCAATAAAATTTGCCTTCAATTAATTTTACATGTAAAGGTCAGGTCTGTGGTTAGCCTGCACACAGAAGTCTCTTATTTCCTTTGCTTCATGCTGTGCACTGGCTGGTCTGTGGTGGTCCATGGACTGCTGTCCATGTTTTGAACACATCTTGTACAATATTCAAGCCTACTACTGGAACAGCCTTCTTTCAGCTTCTCAGTTCCTTGCGTGGCATTAGTCTGAAGAAACCATTCCTCCCCATCTAATAGACATTATAATTCAACACATTGATACACTGCCCAAATATGGTCAAAAAGTTATCGATATATGTTATGTCCACATGACGTATAACCAGCGATGGCGGTAAATTTGGCATTTTGAAGGAAAGTGAAAATGACTGCTGCCTGCAAATTCGTGTTTTTGGGCGAAAAAGTGCGTGAACTAGTAGTTAAAAAAGGGAAAAGAAAGAAAAACAGAGAAGAAAAGAAAAGAGAAAAAATATTGTTCACATGATTGGTCAGGACAAAAAAGGCGCGAAATTTTCGCGTTGTCGCGGTCGCAGTGTTTCTTGGCGTAGCTGAATGAAAACTGGTTCAAAGTTTAACTGCTCGACAAGGAGTGAATGAAGGAGCACAATTTTCGTAAAATTCCTTTGGTAATCACCTTTGGAATATGATATAGACTTGATGCTTTCTCAGAAAAGTTTCTGATCTCGTCATTACGGCTGTAGGAGCTAAAAAACGAGCAAGTTTGTAAACAACATTGATCGACTCAGCTTGTACTTCGATGTTTGAAAATTTGGTGCTGATGGAAGGGAATAAAAAGCCAAATCAACTACAGGTACGATGTTTTAACCGTTTCTTGTATCCTTTAGCTGTGAATTTTTGTACGCTGCAGTTCTTTCCGACTTTTCGCCGCTATGTTTAGGTTCGCAGCCGTGTGTTTGTTCAATTTGTTTTGATTCTGAATTGAACTTTTTAAGATACGAAACACTTGTAACTAAGACATTCTATGCCATTTTACTGTGTTTTAATTCTTGTAGTCACTACTCTGTCCCGTTCTTTGAGTAGACTAAAGCTCTTCGTAGAAACTCTCAACTGATTGTGTACGCTAAATTAATTTTAGCTTGGCAAAAGTTTCGGCATTCGCTGTTTGTTGTTTAAGAAATGGTCCGAGGTAAAATATTGTTGTTAGCTTTTTTACTTAATGAAAGGTTGTATATCTCAATGATTTTTTTCTCGAAACTGTGATTTGTTATCAATGTGTTGAATTATAAAACAGTTAAACTTATAGTGTTCAAGTTTGCACAATATTGACAAAGGCGCCACTTTCATCCCTGAACTGTGTGATGTTGCAAGTTTCGCGCGTTAAAACATATGTAAGCTATTTTTAAAATAAAAGGCTTGTCGGCGATATTTTCTCTTCAAACTGTGCTTTGTGTTATCAATGTGTTGAATTATAAAACTATTATAGCACTCAAGCTTGCGTGATATCGCCTAATTTTAGCCGACTCGGCCTACGGCCTCGTCGGCTAAGTATTAGGCGATATCACGCGCGCTTTCGCGCTATAATTAACAATTAGACCCGTAGCCCGAAAGGGCTACGGGTCAATAGCCCATGAGGCGAAGCCGAATGGGCTATTGACCCGTGGCCCTTGAGGGCGAAGGGTCTAATTGTTTTAGTATCACCCAACTAGTCGGACAGAAAAAGGCAATAATAAAAAAAAGCAATTGCAAGTTGAAGAAATATTTATTTGGGAATAAAACGAAAAATAAAACCGGCGAATTTCGCTACTCGATGACTATTACTATTAGACCCCTAGTAGCGTAGCCAATCAAAATGCAGGATTTGCATTAGTCCACTAGTTGGGTGATACTAATAGTTAAATATTCGTATTCTCGGTATTGAACTGGAACTAGCTTACAGTTGAGGCTAATGCGGGGGAATATCATTAAAAATATTTGCATGTGAAAAGAATGTCCCGCATGAGCCTCGACTGCACACTAGTTCCAGTTCAATACCGTGAATACGAATATTGTCTATTCTGTTCTGTGCAAATCTCTTTACAGTAAAGTTTTGAATAAAATTAATACAAGTAACCCTGAGTTTGGACTTCTACCTCCACTAAGCCTCTTAGCAAGTGGTATTGAACAAAAACACCCAAAAACATAAACCTGCTGTTTGTTTAAAACCTCAACTTTATTTTGTCACTACCATTCGTTAATTGCACCCTAAATAATTACACAAAAATATTATTGATGTGGACTTGACATTACATTTAAAACAAGGTTTCACTTCACTATTAAAAATTTCATACATCATCAAATATTGCTAAGTACTACCTTATAAAGGTTGATTACATTCATCAGTCACACCGGTAAGATTGCATGCGCCACATACATGTAGATATAGGCTGGATCTCCACCCGTATTTAGCCAATGTTAGTAAACTAAAGTTTAAGTCCCAAAAAGAACTATTTAAGATCAAATAAAAAGAACAAGTCAATGTACATATCCCAGGTTTTACATGGTCACGCAAAATATCCGTCTCTTTCACCTTGTCTTAGGTCACACAATACTCCAATACACACCACATTAAATAATTAGAAACTGGATTACTGCACGAGTGAGTGTAAAATAACTAAATATAATATAT
>JAJLRJ010000013.1:13714321-13891821 GCA_024195265.1 Dendrophyllia cribrosa | reverse complement strand
AAATTCAACTTGAAACAAAAGACATCACTGCGAGGCTTAGGGGAATGATAGTAGGGATTTGTATGGTTTATTCCCCTAAGCCTCGTAGTGATGTCTTTTATTTCAAGTTGAATTTTAATATATCGAAATTGGTCTATTGCTGATCAAAGGTTAACCTGCAGTGGTAATATACTTTGCTCCATAATACTGCTCTCCACCCACTTTAATGTCTTCTAACTTATATTATTGTTGTTATTGTGCAATCGGTAGTTATCATTGTTTCAGAATTGTTCAGAGATAACTCAGACCACATGACCAACTCGGACCACATTGGCCGGGAATCTTGTCTTGTTTTGTAAGCTTGCTCTCCGCCATTGGTCAATAAAGTAGTTGATCTTTATATTGCTTAGCGTCGTTACACACTTGACTACAATGACATCAGTATCTACCGGTAAACAAGGAATCTCAATTGAAAGGAGACAGTGTCCCACCAAAAGATCATGGGATTATACTAAAACTTATACAATAAATCCACCCCTATTTACTCTCCCCACCCCCCCCCCCCCCCCCCCCCCCCCCCACACCCCATACGATGGAGTCTGGATCCACCACTGGTTTATATATAGCATCTTAAGTATGTACGATTTTATAAATGATCTAATACTTGCACAGCAATACTCACCTATGACAGGGCAAACTGAGAAACACAGAGTGCAGCCTGTACAGTCCTCAGTGACATGTGGCATATGAGTCTGAGCATCGAAGGTGATGGCTTGGTAACCACAGTCATTGCAGGTCATGTAGCACTTGCCGCAGTTAATACACAGGTCTTCATCAATCACAGCTACCACTTGCTGACTGTTATCTAGGTCACCATAAGTTCCAATACGGCTCAGAGCTGCACCAATAACATCCTGTTATTATGAACAATACATTTGTTACAATGACGACACTCACTTGGTGATGATCTGATATTATTTAACTGGCAGATCATCACAAAGCCTCAGTGGGCCATTGTTCTGGGAATTTATTTCCACTTTTGAAAGTGGCTAGGAGCACTTCCTTTTAACAACAGTGTGTCATTACAGTGGAATGCTTGTGGATTGGGAGGGTCCTCTGAAGTATACAGTTGTGCATTTTAAAGAACCAGTCTTGGTGAAGAGATGCACTTAGAGTTAGGTTTTCTCCCTATGCATGCTACACAAAGAAAGAGACTTGAACCATCCAGTCCACCTTGAAAGGTATTTTTAACCAGAATTTTGCCACTGTACAAAGCAGGGGGATAGCTACCTGTACGCACATACGCACGTGTGTAGCTGAAAAAGTCAAAAAAAAAGAAAGATATGGGAATTGAGGGTGGGGGAGGAGGTAGAGGGAGTGTTTCAAAATTGATTGTGCGTACCTCTTCATGTGTTACCTTTTATGCAAGTAAACAGAAATGCAGTGGTTGCTAAACTGAATTGTAAATGATGCATAGTAAAATGAAATACTTTTAAGACAATAATTACCTTGACCAGTGGAGCAGGTTTATCAGGTTTAAAGGCTGGTCTGACCTTCTCTGGCTCAAATTCTTCACTCAACAAATCAATTTTCTCCTTGTGCCTTGCTACAATACTTTCTCTCTCCTTAATGTAGGGTCCAAAACTCGGCAGAGACTGCAAAACAGGCACAGAGTACATCAATCAATCAATCAATCAATCAAGTGTATGATGCTATGACAATATGCTCCATATAAAAGTTGACGCTAGCCTGCTATGACACTGCAGTCCATTGTAACATACTATACTATACCCCATGTTGATAAAAGAGTATGACTGCATTTTGTTTGGGAAAATCTGAATGAGGATTCTTGAATCCAAAAACAGATTACCATTAGAAATAGATTTATAAAAATATTTGATGTGAGAATGACTGTTCTTACATGTTCTATCTAGTATTCACTCTTCCTAAACATTAATACTGGTAATATAGAAAATGGCCAACAAACAAATATATATAATTATTAAAAATATATATTAACAAATATATTAATATTAATAACAAATACATTAATTACAAATAATTATTAAATTAAGGATGTCAGTACAATGTAGGAAGGAAATTGCAAACCATACCTTTCCAACAAGTTCAGCTATTTTAGGAACCAGTTTGCCTTTTTGGTGTTTCGGGGTAGGAGGACTTTGACCATCCCAGTCTGAAAGCTCTTTAACAGTTTGGAGATATAACAAGCACTTTAATCCAGTGCTGTAATCATCAAGCAGAGTAAAATCCTGGTTCTGTATGGCACTTGATATCTGACAAGAACACAGGTCAATAGTCACATTCATGGATGGATGGATACATACATGTTGAGATATTATCAGTAATAAGAACATATGCAACATCTTCATCTCAGTTAAAATGATTCTTAAAATACATGTTTAGACTTAAAGGGTGGGTTTCACGGTTCGGCGCATGTGCAAGCTATGACGTAACCCATTTAATTTCATTGTTTAGACCAATAGGAAGCGAGTAGATAACTCTGGTGGGAAATTTCCCCGTGAAAATGTCGCAGTCAGTCAGCTGATTGAATGGATGATTTTACATACCCATGTGCGCCATGAAATTACCACCAATGCGTAGAATAAATCCTTTAGGTCAAAGGTTTTATTCAGTGTCGATTTTGTTGGTGTAATCCGCTGAAATTTTCTGTGAATTTTGGTCATCCTTCGCTTTGTTCAGTGGGCTAATTATAGTATGTGATTATTGAAGTAAATGTAAGTGTTTTTTTTTTTAACCGATAAAATTGGTAAGAAAGTGAATAAAGCATTTTAATCTGTGCACATGAACTGTGAAACCATCCCTCATCCCTCTAAGCAAGCCCATCATAAGGTTGTGCAGGGAGCCTAAAAGCTGTCATCATCATAAACTTTATTTACACTCAAATTTCAGAGTTGCTTACAGATTATGAGAACAGAAAAGATAGTGTACCAAGGACAGGTATGCCACCCAAAGAAGAGCACAGCTTACATCTGGGTGAGGGTTGACAAGTACTCAAACAGACTGTCAGTTGTTGGTGGTCAACATTTTGATCTACTTTGTAGACTAGTTTATACAAAAGTCATGTAGTTTATTAGACAACATAATTTAAAGCAATGTGTCATGAAAGATTAAAATCTAATTTTTTTAATTAAAGTATACAAAACTTGGTTATTACTGTATGAGAAAATTAATAATCATGGTAAATATTAACCCTTTCACTCCCAAGAGTGCCAAACATCAAAATTTAAGAAAATTCCCAAATTTCATTTTGTAAAATATTGAAAAACAAATGGTACCATGCAAAAGTACTGCCAAAGAGGTTTAATTTGAATGGTCACTCCATAGGATTTCGCCCACAGACTCAAAAGTTAGAACTACACTACATGTCTCCATAATTGACTCTGGGAGTGAAAGGGTTAATTTAAAAAGTGAAAATAAAATGTTAATTCATAATCATTTCCTCAATCAATGAACATATTGAGCTACAGAAGAAAAGTCCAGACAGAAGACAGCTACAGTGTACTGTTACATAAGGTAACAGTACACTGTTACATATTAACCCATTCACACCTGAACCACCCGTACAAGACTCCACTGCTTTAAAAAATTGTAACTTTCTCAATCGTGCGAACATTGCCTTAACTAGCAGTTGTCAGCATTGACTAGAAAGTCTTTCAAATTGAGATACCCAATAAACACAAAAAAGTCAGCGATTTTTGCAGAATATCAGCGTTTGAATTTGGACAATAACAAAAATTACCGTTTTTAACGTCATAGAAAAACAACAAAATTCACGTTTTTGCCTTTAGTTTTTTTTATTCAAATCATCGTGGCAAACCCAAAGGTCAACATTTACAGCAAAATTCAGTCCTAGTCCTAGCTTAGCAGTGAATTTTTTTGCTCTTATTCGTTGCTCGGGCCTAGCTACAGCTTCTTATACTAGTGAATACTCACCTTGCCTCGATTTTCAACATCACCACCGCACTGCATGCTGGGAAAAAGCCAAAAATTTTGACAGCGTTCCATTCTTTCCCCACACATTTCATATTTATACTAAGTCCACAGCCACTCCGACCCACCGCCGAAATTTCGCGCTTGTTGTATTCTCCTGTGGTCACAACTTCCAAAATATGCCGCGGTAGGTCGAGAAATTCATCCAGAGTCGAGTCCCAAAGCCACTTCGTTTCCAGGCGGCCATTTTTCCAGTTTAACGAGCAACGAGCCAAATTCGTAAACGAAGTACAACACCTAACTCGCTTCATTGAGAAGTGGACTCAGAACTACCTCCAAGCTTAATGATGCTTACCAGGCAGCTACTAAAGATGAAAAATGGCTGTGAACTTACCAAAAATCGTAGATAATTCATATTGGACCCTTTATTGCAAATCAACCAAGCAAAATGAGATCATCACAATGACGTTTCCAGTAAACTCGAGCCTTCAGTGTTTTAGAACAGCAGCACTTTCAATGGTAACTCCAAATATGAAGTCACGAAATCCTATGGGGCGTGTGTATGCAGAAAATCACTCAAAAACGTAAAAATCCTCAGGTGTGAATGGGTTAAGGTTATTCTCTAATATTAGAGAATAACCTTATGACACTGTGTCTTTAATGATTTAGCAAATACCTGGACAGCAGATGCTCCACAATGAAGAAACTGCAACACTGCTTCAGCACTGTCTGCTCCACCAGTAGCCAAGATTGGAAAACCAGGCAGAGATCGTCCAATTGCAGACACAGCTCGCAGGGCAATTGGACGAATTGCATTTCCAGACACACCCCCATAAGTTGTCCTTTGTTCTTTGCCCACTGCAGGCCATGCAGTACTATCTGGGCGCAGGCCCATCAGACCAGACACTGTATTGGTTGCGGTCACTCCATCAGCACAACCTGATTTAAACAAAAGGTACCAACTTTCAGTAAGGCAGCATCAGTGTTTAAGTAATGATAAACAGCTACACTAGAGATCCACCAGAATCACTATTAAGGAAATGGAACACAATGTTTTTTTTTTTTTGGCATTGCGTGGGTTTAATTTTATTGCTATATACTGATTGAGTTTCGGGGTGAGACAGTAACCCTTTCACTCTCAGAGTCAATTACAAAGACATGTAATGTAGCTCTAACTTTTGAGTCTGTTAATGAAATCCTATGGTGTCACCATTCAAATGAAACATCTTTGACAGCACTTTGGCATGGTGCCATTTGTTTTCCAATACTTTACAAAAATAATGAAATTTAGATTTTTTTTCAATTTTGATTTTTGGCACTCTTGGGAGTTAAAGGTCATTTTGCAACTGGCCATGGTGGGTAGAATAGAAGGCATTTTCAGAAGTAAAATGGCAACAAATAATAATGTATATGACTGTTTAGTTAACTTTGGTATTGTATACCCCAGTTCTACTGTGAGGTAGAATAAAGCTAATACCTTGTAATGATCAGTTTAGCAGTCAAGAAAGACATGGAACCACTGATCATGATCAAACCACTCTGTTTTGAAAAGGTCTGTTTATTCTGTTTCCCTTGGATACAGAACTGGCTAAAGCTAGCTTGAACAAGCATTTTTCTTCTTTTCCTTAAATGTTTGACACCTGAGGATTTTTACGTTTTTGAGTGATTTTCTGCATACACACGCAGTAGTAAGGGGGGCCTACGTGGGGCATAGTCAAAATCCCCAATGGTTTGGTCACGTGATGGGGGCAAATGGGGGCATAGTCAAATTTCCGTATATACGTCATCGATGACGTCATACGAGTCCATGACGTCACACTTGTCCATGACGTCATTGAAAAAGTGACCCGGGGGTAAAAAGAGGTCCATCCCAGAAGTCCCCGGGAGCGGAAGTGACGTCATTGCTCAAAATCCCCGGGTGAAAGTGACGTCATGGGAAAAGGTTCCCTAGGGAAGTTGAAGGTCCCCCAAAGAAGGAGTCCACACATCAAATCAGGTTCAACAAGATTTTTTAATGAAAAAAGTTATATAGGGGATTTTGACTAGAATTATTTTTCAATTTTTTTTCAAATTTTTTTGGGGAAGTGGTCAAATTTCCCTATGTACGATCCTCCTGGGGAATGAATTGGGGAAGTAGTCAAAATCCCCAATATGAAAGAAGAAGCCCACACAAGGATGAAAGTTCAATAACGTGTTTAATGAAAATCATCAACAAGAAAAAATTTCAAGGATTAACGCTTTCTTCTTTTCTTGAGTAACTTTCCGATCGGGGTTTGAGCAAAACTTATCTGGATGTTATGGTGATAAAAGCGCTTATCATCGAGCGCTGAATAATTCTTTTAACAGAACATAATACAAGCAATCACTTGGTAATTAGACCGCATGAAAACCTTCAGGGCAAAAAATTCAAAGTCAGAAATTTTCCGCGAAGACGTGTCGTAAATCAGGTTCTCTTTCTCTTTCGATTCCATCGCATGTTAGAACGAAAATCATCTTGGCTCGCCTCCGGGACATTCCGTGAATGAAAAAAGAAAAAAAAAATAGTTTGAATTCAATACTCGCAGAAAACTCGTTTGAAAGAAGAAACGTGAAAGTATTTTAAACAAATCAAATTTTCCTCGCATGACGAATCGAGCAAAGACAAACAAACAAACTACGAACCTGCGGAAGGATTTTGCAGTACAAAAATCCCTTTCTTTTGCCGAAAAGGTTGTCCATTTTTCCAAAGCCACCTCTTAAACCTTCCACGAAGAGAGTTGTCTGATTTTTTAGCGAGGAACCATCTTTGTTTTCACGCCGTGAAAAAATCTTTCTTGTCTTTCTCAGAACAGCGTTTTCCTGGAAAAACCCGGCTTACGCCATCACTTGGTTCCAGACCACACGCGAACCACCAGCGGGACCTGGCTCGATGATAAAAGAGTTTAAATTGAAATCGTCTCGTCCCAAGTGTTTGCGATAATCTTGCATCCATTTCTGTTTTCTTCTGCCGAGCAGCTCGTCTGGCTTTGCGTTGTAAGCGAATGAAAGAAGAATGAAAAAAGAACAAAGCGCGTGACTTTATAAAGGAAAAAAAGCTGACGTCACCCCTCAGGCTACGAGGAAGCCCTTCGCTGACGTCTCTTGTCTTTGAAGGGCAATTTGTTTTGTCAACCAAGCGTTTCCAGAAAATGAGAATGCTTTTTGTTTTGTGTTTTTCTTGCTTGTTTTTCGTTTTCTTGTTTTCGAATGTTCTTGTTGATTTTTTTGGGACCCCAACGGGAATCGAACCTGTGACCTTGGCGAGAGTCTACACTACCAGTCGGCCTTTTCTCGTTACTTGTGGCCACAAAGGAGTCTTGCCTTGTTTGATTTGGTTCATCAGACAATGAACCACGCAGATTGTTTTTTTTTTCTTTTTTTTTTCATTAAGTTTTTGACTTTTTTTGATGAATTCTTATTCAAAAAACCGGTTAGTGCAAGAAAAAGAGCACACGTGTTTTGACCACTTTAAAGCAACTTTATTACAACAATCTTGTTGTGAAAACAGGTAAACAATTTAAATAGTGACAACTTTTAAACGTCTCTTTGCTTTTTTTTTTCTGAACAACTTTCTTACTCTTGCACCCAACTGCGAGGTTTGTGTCGTTTCAAGGCGACCCCTTTTCCTTTTTGAATAATGTTTTCTATCTTGGCTTGTCTTTGCTTTTCTCTCTGTTTCATGCTTTCCTTGTGCTCTTGATATTCTGTTTCCAGTTGACCCCACAGTTTGTCACGACGTTCCAGCAGCTCTCTTTTGTGTGCTTCCACGGCAGCATCGAATGTGTCTTTGTCCGTGGTCCAGTATTTGAGGTCGCTGAAGGGCAAACCATAGTTTTCTGAGTTTAATTGATCGTCCAACTCTCGTATGACTCCAGCAGACTTTTGAGCCACTTGCCAATCTAGATCAGCCATTTTCACCTCGTTAGGATTATTGCCGGCGCGCTTGGCCTCGTCCAAATTCTGTTTAGCCACGTTGATGAAGTTTTCCAATTGTTTGTCAATGTTCTTTGATTGCTGGTGCGCTTCTTGAAATGACTTGGGAGGTGGTGGAAGTGTGGATCCAAGGGGTGGTTTGGGGGGAATAATATCATCCGTTCGGGCTTGGTTTTCCGCCGCCGAAAGAGGGGGAGGTCTTCTCAAGAGCGCAGAGGTCTGACGGGGGTCTATCATGTGTCGTAGTTGATTCTGAAGTCGAAAGTATTCGCTGCTCTTACTTCCGTACGAAGGTAACTTGGGCGGTTGCCCTTCACCTTCCACGCTCTTCATGGCATCCATGACACGCATGACGCGATCCAAACGAGGGGCATTGACCAATTGGACCGTCAAGAATTGACGTTTCCAGTAGGCTTCGTTGGGGTCGGGGGGTGTTTGTTCACCCCTTCCCCATTGACGGGATGAATCGGGTAGAAAGGGAACCGGCGGTTTCATCCAGGGGGGATCTTTGGGCACCAACATCATCTCTCGAGCGTATTTGTCCGTCATGACGACAAGGCGTCTAGTCCGGCTTGCAAAAAGGGAACGAGTTTTTCTCCTCCTACTCTTCTTAAGAGCCTCTTTCTTTCGTGCAAAGGCGTCGTCAGTGCACTGATGCGTCGAATCGTTTTCCTGTTACCCAGGAGAGGGGTTTTGATGTAAGCGGGTACTTGGATCACGTTGTCGTAGAGATTACGTATCAGATCGGTCAGAGCTCGCAATTGTTCGTTGCTGGCTCTTTTTATGTCCTCCGAAAACGTCCGGCAATCCGTCAACCCCGATAACCAGTCGGCTTGTTCTTGCATGTGCCATCCCCTAAATCTTTTGCCTGCACCTTGTTGTTCTTGCTTCTTTTTCTTCTTTTTTTTCTTTTTCGAGAGTTGACTTGCAAGCACACCGCCCAAAGTGGCCGCTAAAATCGCTCCCGCTGTCGCCGCATTGGCTGTCTTGATTCCTTTTTTCAAGGCAATACTGGCTTTCACGGCTCGGTTGGGTCTCCCAAAACGATCGGTAGTGGCCTTCTTTCTTGGGGCATCAAATCCCGAGTTCGCTCGTCGATCTGCAGCAGAAGTGGGCGAAAAATTTGAATTGACAGGAAAAGCACGCCAAGCGCCTCTAGGTGGGGCCATCACAAAAAACTGTGTGTGTCCTGCAGTTTCCTCCTTTCTTATATCCTTCGCCTGCCTACACCGAGGTCGTGGAATTTTCAAGTTGAAATTGCACGTGTGACGGTAAATGATTGGGTAGACCTACGAGTTTGGACAGACCAGGTTCTTGAGCCCAACGGGGCAAGGATGTTCTTTTTTTTCTACCACCCTTCTGAGGTTTCTTTTTTCTCAAACGGTTGAAGCGTTTCGAGAGCCACTTTACACCACGTTTGCCATGCTCGGCTACCTTGCCGAGTACCTCTGGTCCTTTGTCCATGGCGTGTTCAATCCCTTGACTTAAGAGATTGGCCACAATGGGAGCTGCCGTGGCCACGGCCATGTCGGCGCCCAAACCTTTTCCACGCTGTCTTGTTTTCTTTCTGCGAACGGTTGGCATGGTGAATGTACTTGCGGATGAGGACTACTCTCTCTTTATGCCTTCCTTAAACTTCCCAGGGTTTGCGATGCGCTTTATAATGCCCCGTGGCTCCTTTGGCTCCCATACGCTTGTAATCTTTTCTCTTTCCAACCTCGTATCCCACTTTGGCAGCACTGCTTAGCAGCGTTAAAAACCCTCCTTCTTGTTTCTTCTTCTTCTTCTTCTTCTTCTTTTTCTTCTTCTGGGTGAAGACTTTGGCTGTTAAGGCACCCAAAAACGCTGCTGGCACGGCCGCTGCAGCTCCTCCTAATGCAGCGCCTGCTGTTAATTTTCCCGTTAAGGTTTCGGGAGTCATCTTTTCTCGCAAGCGCCACATCTTTCTGTTGACCCAACGATCGACCTTCTGAGCGGGTCGGTTGGCATAGGCTTTGGCCATGGCTCTTGATCTCTGGCTGCCATCGATCCCGCGACCTCTTTGACTGCGACGGATCTGTGCTTGCCAGGCCGCCCGACCCGTGGTGAGATCGCTTGCATCTTGCAATTGTATCCCTTTCCCAACCATGTAACGGGTAAAAGGAACCCCTTGCGACCAAGGCGCTCGAGCGATGCGTGGCATGGCGGGCCATGTTCCATAGGTGGGAATGACAATGAGGGACTGCATAACTGTTTTCTTTTTATGATTTCTTCTTCTTCGTCTTCGTCTTTTTTATAGCTTTGGCGATTAAAGTTCCCACTACGGGGGTCAAGACACCTCCCATCGCCCCAGCCATCAGGGCTCTTTTCGTTCCTGCTTTGAGTTTGGGGCGTTTGATGCCTGGTTTGAAAGCATTCTTGGCTTTGAAGTGGGTTTGACGTCCCTTCTCCATGATCCTTTCACCCAGATTGGGGTTGGGGTTTTCCAACATCCACTGGAGGTGACGGGCACCTTCTTGCAATTTACCGCTTTCGTTTTGCAAGCGTCGATGCATGTCCGCTCTCTCCTTATTCCATCGCGCTCTGATTTGATTGGTGCAGGTGGCGCGAGATTTGCTAAAATCCTCCAACATGCCTCGTCCTCGCTGTCTTCTCCAATCTCGACGACGGAAAGACATTTTTCTCACGTTTTGTGTCTTCTCTTTTGAGCGGGTTGCAACACGGTAAGAGGTTCAGGATCGTCTATCAAGAGATGGGTACGAAAACGAATGTCGTCGTCGGTTCGAGGATGATGGTCGGTCAATAGATAGCCAAAAGGTTTCTCTGTGGCCCTTTTATAGATGGGCCAAAATGCCTCTGAATCACCCAACCAACGATTGCCCAGCATCTTGATGTAACGGGTATCCGCGGGATTCTTAAAGAGAATGGTGTAATGATAATTGCGATTTTGACCAGCTTGTTCCTTGCCCGAATGGAAGAGGTTCTGCGACAGGAAAATTGCAGAGACCCAAGTGATGCGTTCCTTTGGTCAACAGTTGGGTCACTTGAGGTGACTTGCTGCTTTCGTGCATGAGATCGTCCATGATGATCAAACCGGGGCGTGTTTCGGGTGGAAAGAGTGCTTCCACGTTGTCTGGCAAGCCCTCGTGAAATTGCACGCCCATCTCTTGGAATTGGTTAAAAATCGGTTGCCAGGCTGATCCATAGCAATATACGATTTTTTGAAAATAACAAGGGGATCCGTCATCTTTCCGAAAGTAGCACGGAGCATCTTTGACCAACTTGTACAAGAAGGTTGTCTTGCTGCTCAAGGTAGGACCCACGATCTGCATGTTACCCGGGACCCTGAAACGTGGATCATAACAAGAGGGAGCATCTTCCGTTTCCATGTTTTTAACCTGTCACCCCGTAAAAAACACCGTTCTTCCTTTTATGCCTTTCTTTTGCAAAGATTCAACCGTTTGATCCGACACATCTGGTTGGGGCGTCCATCCTTATCATACAGTGCCCCTGCCAGGTGTTGATGTCGTAAACTCGGGAATTCGTCCCGTACTCGTTCCACCACGGCCGTATCGTTGTAGACACGATCCGTGGGTGAGAAGGGTCGAACAATTTGGGTCATGGGTTTACCGCGGCAACGATGAAATAAGTAGTACAAACAATAATCTCCGCACACATCGGTGTTGGTTCCTTGTAACTCTTGTGGAATGTGATGGAAAAGGTCGAAACAACGCCACGCTGCGTTGTAGAAGGATGGCGCTCGTGCGTAACTATCAAAGAATTCTCTGTGGTCTTGACTCGCCCAAAACACTGCTATCCAATGTTGGCCGGGTAAGCGTATGGGGTCCGTGTTCCATATGGCGCACTTGGGGTACTCGACGGGTTGACAGGCTCCTTCATCTGCACCAAACACGTCCCAAAAGTATTTTGAAATGTTGTCATCGCCTCGACACGCTTTTCTCAATTGCAACGTGTCATGCATTTTTACTGCAGGCAACAGGCGTCACTTTTTTTGGTGTAACCTTTGTCGCGGGCCCAACGCGTGTACCCTTTGTTTCCACCGCGTCTTTTATAAGACGCATACTCGGCTTTGTACCTGTTCACGTTTCGTCGGGCCTTGTCGTGGTCGATGGGTTGTTGCATGGCTTCGATGGCGTCCCGTGTCACTTGGATCCCTTTCTTAAAATCCACCACAATGGGGACGAAACCTCCTCGTTGAATACCTCCCTGCCTTCTCATCCGACGATTTCTTCGTCTTCGGGTGCTGTCTCGTCTGGCACGGGATGGCTTGACCATCTTTTCTTTTTTTTTTGACAAGGTGGATCTTTTTTTTTATCTCCGCCGCTTTTTGGCCTTTAAAAAATGCTCCACGTTGTCTTTTATGCCTTTGAATGCTTGCTTGCCCAGGAACAAGCCTGCCATAGCAAACGAAGGGGCAGGTCCTGATAAAAACATACTGGCTCCCTCGGCTATTTTATCCTGCAGGGTGGGTCGTCTCACGAACCTAGCCCCCCCTCTGTGGTACCTCTTTTTGCGAGATACTCTTCTTCTTTTCTTTCTGCAAGGCATTTTCAAAACTGACCAAGGAGGACTTGTGCCCTTTTTTATAGGGGGCCCGAGGAACAGGCGAGTGACACACACAAACATCACCAAAAAAGATAAAACATTTTTATTAAACTCTTTTTTTTTCTTGTTACAAAAAAGCTCTTTTCAAACAAGGCATCTAAGGTTCATGAAATAGGCAAGTGACATTTTTATTGCCTTCTTTTTTATTGTTACAAAAAGATAATGTTTTTCCAGCTCTTTTCACACCAAGGCATCGGACAAGAGCACTGGGCCTTGAGTGGTTCCTCTGTTGTCAATCTGCAACAGACTCTCATCTGTGTTGTACAAGAACAAAGCTTGCAATGCTGCACCTGTCATTGTAGAAAACCCCAGCCTGACGTTGATCAGCATTTGCAACTGCGGGGTGACAGAATCACCTCCATCTTGGACAGCCGTCAAATTAAAGGGTACAAAGTAGAAACCCTTTTCAAAGGTATCGGGATCCAACAGGTAAGCATCGCGTCTCTTTTTGCCTGAGGCATTCAGCAACAAATCATAGATCTCGTATTTGTTGGTAAGATCCACTTTGGCTTTGTTCACTGGGACTCCGTTGGCTGTGCACTCGGCACTGGTGATGTTGAATCCTGAAAATTTGGCTTTGAAGTCAAAGGGATTTTTATTGAATTTTCCCTGATAACGCGCATCTTCCAACACCACCAACCAAAACAAGCGCGGGGAACGTCCTTGAAAAACATCGTTGAACTCCACTTGGCTGACGCCTGATGGAATGTACCTGTTCTCGCATCGCATGCGCCTGAAGGGGAAGGAGAGGGGGTGGGCCACTGTGGTTTTTTCCACTTGTTCTTCCATGTACTTCATGATGATATCATTGGGAACGCGATAAAACACACGGAGAAAACACTCTTGGGCCAAGACTTCAAAACTAGCCGTGTCGTTCACTGCCCCAGCTGCAGAGGTCTTGTCCAGGGTCATGGACATCAAACAGAACTTGGGGTCATTGAACTTGATCTCAAATTCTACTCTGGTGTTGGGTGGGACGTTCTGTTCTATCTGGCAAAAATTACAAGGCAAAGGGCACACGTTGAATTCGAACTTGCCCGTGTCATTGACACAGATCTTTTGTCGTTGAACCCCTCCAGGATTATGAGCGGCTAGGCCTCCCCATTTATCCATCTGTCCTGCGCTATCTTTGTACCATCCTTGTCGCTTGAGGCGGCTGGCGTCGTCCCAGGGATCTGCTTCCAACAAGGTCTTGAAATATTCTCGGTATGCCAAATTCACACCAGCCGTGGACTCAGTTTCGTTGTTGTTGACTCGACAACGAACTTGACGGATACAACTGTACCCAAAATTGTTCACTGGGCCTACAATAGCTTGGTTGGTGGTGAGTCATTCAAGGGTGCTTTTGTGGAGCCCAGTTTGAAGTACACTTTAAGATGCAGTTCGATCTCGCTGGGGCAGAAGGGGTAAGGTCGATCGGCCAAACGAAACTGGAGAGGGTTTGACGAAGTGGTCTGAGATTTCACATCTTCAAAGTGCCATTTGTATTCTGTGGCATTGATTTTTCGCGGAGGGCGATAATTGTAAAGACCCTGATCGGCCTGCACGATGATCCCACCATTGTTGTTGTTGTTGTCTGTGTCATCTGGCCCTTGTGACATGCTGACGGTGACGTCTAGTCAAATGGTCGACCACCCGTGGAGGCTCCTTTTTATAGGAGCTCGTTGAAACAATCACCATGACCCGTTCGTCTACGTTTTTTTCCTCTTACTCTCTCTCGATTCTCTCCCATACCCACCTGAAAGCCAGGAATGGCATTGGGCAACACCCCGATGGGTCTCCCTCCCAGACGCCGATAGAGATTTTCATCCATTCGAGGTCGACAAGGGGTTCTTTGTCGAGGTCGCCGCTTCCCAAAACCCCTCTGCGCTCTCAACAATTGCTCGTACGTCATTTCGGAGAAAGGTAAGACCAGTCCTCCTTCCTGATAATCGGCCGTCCCACCGTCGTACTTGTCTCCTCTTCCTCCTCGTTGCATCTTTTTCTTTTTTTTCTTGCGGGGCAGTTCTCGTTTTGTCTTTGTCTTTTTCTTGCGGGGCGGTTCCTCCTCCTCCTCTTCCTCTTCCTCCTCCTTCTTCCGACAATGACTTTTGTAAAATTTGCGGGCGGCTCGACAGGCTGTTTCGTATCCCGCGTTGGCCGCTAAATTACCCAGATAACTCACTGCAGGACCTGCCAGCGTGCCCCAAAAACCCCCTTCTTGATACGGAGGCAGGCCTTGATTGTAACCATCACCGCCACCTACTTGGATCCATTGCGATCTCAAAAACGTGCGACGCATTGGCACTTTTTTTTTTTAAGGCAATTTACGTTGTCGGAAATACAGAGCAGCTGTGACGTTTCCTCCTTAAAATGGGATGGGACGACCCAAGTTGTCTCTTATATCGATTTCGAGGTCTCGAAAATTGAAATGACTCAATCGCGAAAAGATCAAGTGTGGAATGGGCACGTCCTCCAAGACCCCCTTCTGAGGGTTGACGCCATGGATTAAGACCACCTTGGCCATCTGCGATCCCACGTACACGGGTTCGGCCACGTTGCAATGCACGTAGACGTTCTGGAAAGAGTTCGGGGAGACAAAACTCCACACGCGATGATCGGCCGGTAAGGCCATGGTATGCGAGCGTGTGATTTCCACTTCGGTCGGGCGCCCAGTCTGGGTGTCCGTGCTGGTGATTTCCACTGTGGGATGACGCATGTCGGACTTGTAGTAAAACGGGACCGTCCACGACTCCCAATCAAGATATCCTAAAACTCGAGCCAACCAGCTGGGTAAGTACAGCGAAAAATCATTCGTGGGGAAGGTCCACTGGTAAAATCCTTTCTCGTCCAACTGCAGTTGGACACGAGCGATCGTGCCAGCATCTGAAACGGGTGTCTCCGTTTCGATGGCTTGATGAAGGGCCAACACAACATCTGTCAAGGTCACGTAGAGCCCGCCCGCCAAAAAAATATCTTGTTTGCCGGAAGGGTAGTTGACAGAACACTGTATCTGGCGATCTTGAACGTTGTGAAACGTGTGAGGCATCAACAATTGCACCAGAGCCACTTCCCATGTGGCATCCAAGGTCCACTGTTCGGGTAATCTCAACCTGAAACGCGATGGGGTGTTGTTCGGGAAGAGGTCCTTCTGATCGTCACTTTCCAAAGTCACTCGACGTCCCCCAGCAAAACTCATGCCGGCCGATTGCAAGGGTTGTGTGTTTTTCGTTCCTCCTTTGCGAAAGTACAACCAAACACCGGTGAGACCCGTGTAAAATGGTACACCCAAACCTTCAGCGTTTCTTAAATGCACTCTCAACTCGCTCAGATTTTGCGTGGGTCCTGCCAACGGTCTGAAATCCAAATGCTGCGGGTCGTATTCGACCGTGAGACCGTAATCGCTGCTAGGTGAGAGGGGAAGGGTGGCCAGCAATCGGCCAGCAATCGTCTGTCGCCCACGGGGCTAAATTCCACCACATCTACTTCGGTATTGCATCGCGTGAGGTCCACGTCAGACAAGTGGGTGTTTGTTTGGGCCAGGGATGTCTCCAAACTGGGCAAAGCCAACCAGGCCCCGAATCCCTTAACCCGAGAAGGAGCCTTGAGTTGTGGGGTGCCCATCACTGTCTCCAGACCGTTTTTGAAATCGACGTAGACCCCTTCTCGAGCCTGCAGAAACCACTTGCCGGGTTCCGTAGTGACCACCGTCACGGGGGATTGTCGCGCGTAGGGTAACAAGGGAGACGGGTCGCGCACCCAAGCCCCCATGTCAAAGACGGCTCTTTTGCCAAACGTGTAGTGCAACCGCTCAACGGCAGTGTTGAGTTTGATGCGTACGCCTCCCAACAGAAAATCTTCCGTCTCGATGCCAAAGTGATGCGTATCCAAACGACTAACCACCCAATCGGCTTGCGTACCTTCTCCCGTGTCCGCGTAGACGGTGTTGTGAGCCACAATGCACGTCTGGCCCGGCCGATCTGGATCGGGCTCCAAAAATCCCATCAACAGAGCCAACGATTCCCCCAGATTGTACTGACCCTGCGCCCACAGATGGAGTGAATAATGCGTCCTGGGTCTGGATGGACTAGCTCTAGTTAACCAGATGTAATTTCTCCTTAAACCCATGAGTTTCAGGAGGGCGAATCCTACGTAATATTCGATCTGAATGAAGCGTGTAGGGAGTGCGACTTGTTTCACGCGATAAGTGTTTCCGATCCTTTGCAAAAATTCACGCACCAGGTCGGGACGAAACAGATCCAGTTTGGGATTTGTGGGAAAATTTTCGTCCGTGGTGCCAGGAGATTCCATGTGGAGTTGTCCGTAATGATGTTGACCGCCCGACAAGGTGGGTATCACGTACCACCCCATCTTCTGCACCAAATCGCCAAGCAATTCTGCCGCGTGCGTGAAGTGTTTGTGCGAAGTCAGCGCCATTGATCGAGTGGGAACCGATCCATCCGAGCTCCCCACACGCACATGGTAATCCTGCAACGATTTCAACACGGTGTTCCCGTAAGAATTGGTGTACAACAGTTTCAAAAGGGCAACTTGCCACTGGTCGGTGAGCGTCAATGGAATCTCCAGCCGTTGTCGGAACGCACTGCGCACGGTGGTCTGTCCGGGTTCGAGGGGTTCCGTGCCCACATCCCCACTATTCAGAAACAGCAAAAAATCATCGTCCATTTCCCAGGGTTTGGCCATTTTTTTACGAGGACTTTTTTAACTCTTTGACGGGTATCCACGTTTGATAATCGGGAGCAAGTCCTTGCCAGTTAACCAACACTTGACGAGTGGGTCCGCGTCCCTTGTATTTAAGCTTTTTACTCACCCGCCATTGGTTGGGTAGAGCTCGTACTTTTTGCAGTTGAGGTTCATAAAATCGTCCAGGTACTTTATCACCTTTCCAAGTGTCCAACTTATAATAATTCACACCATCGTCAACAAGGACCGTTGACGATCGGTCACCGTGTACACGTCTTGCGACCAATTACCCCGATAACTCTTGGAAAAGGCACTCTTTTTACCCTTGACGGGTTTTGAGGTGCGCACAAAATCCCCCGGTCGAAACTTGTAAGGGTCTAAGGCAGGGGTGGGTTTGAACAACCGCTTCCAGACCACCGAGGCATTGTCGTCAGTGACATCGGCCGGGGCCATTTGAGTGCGGCTGTGAATGCGCGTGTTGTACTTGTCCACCAACAAGGGTAAGACCTCCAAATATTTGGGGGTGTTGCGAGCTGTCATGTACTTGTACATCAATTCCTTCAAAGTGCGATTGAAACGTTCGACCACAGCAGCTTTGGGTTCACCTCGAGTGGAATAGTGGTGAATGTTATACTCGTCCAGTAATTGCTTCATGTGTTGGTTGTAGAATTCTTTCCCTTGATCCGTCTGCAAGTTGACGGGCTTACGTCCTCCTGAATTCTCCAACAAATAATGAAAGGCATCTGCCGTGGCCTTGCCTTTCTTGCTTTTTAAGGCAATGACCCATGCATATTTGGACAACACATCGATGACCGTCAGTAGGTATCGGGTGCGTTTGTTTTGGGCAATGAGCTTGGCATCCTGCATTTCCACAAGATCCGCCTGCCAGGTATAATCCACTTGCGGAGGCACGACCGTCTTGCTGCGTGGAAATCGTACCTGACGAGGACGGTGTAACGTGAAAGTGGGTTCTCCTTGTAAATACGTTTGCGCCTGGCTGGGTGAGACGTCCAACGTGTCGCGGGCCACCTTGGTCAATTCCTTGAAATTTCCACTCAACGCGTAAGGACTCTCCAGATCCAAATACAAGTCTTCCAAAGGACTCATCTGCTCGGCCTTCTTCATTTTTTTTAGATGGGGAACAAACAGGTGCGCACCACCAATGGGATCAATCGCTGGGTCAGACTCACTGTAAATTGAGCCACAAAACGTCCAAAACTAGGTATGTATGCTTGTTGTTGTTGCTTAAATATCCAACGACGATGTTCACGGTAAGCGTCCAGGGACAAACATTGACGCATAACGCTTAAATAAGCCATCAAATGAAGCAAACTAAACGGTTTGTTCTTCTCTTTGTTTCTGGTCACCAGTTGCGCAAACGCTATGTCCGGTTCTCGCTCTTGTAACGCATCATCGCTCAAGTCCAACAAAGAATGGGGGTCGACTTTTTCTAAAAAGAGAATGGCACATCCCAAGCAATCTTTTAAAGCGATCTGGGCGTCAGACGTTCTCGACATTTTTTAATCTCGCGCGCTGAAGTGTTCTTTGTTAACGTGTTACCATTTGTTTTGATACCTTGTCGTTTCTTTTTTTTATAGAAGATTTTGGTGGGACTGACAGTTCGCGCTTTCTATATAAGGATAACGTTTAGTCTTTTTTACACCAAACATGACTTCTCCTTTCACGAGTCAAGGGGTAGTGAACTCTCAGAGCGAGTTTACGCAGAGTCTGAATGCTCGCCCTTGGCGGCGTTGGTGGATTGTAGCATTATTAAAATGCATGCAACATCATGTGGTATTGAAACCGCCCGATAACCCCATTTGGTCACCCGAAGCCTTGTTGTTCTTGCACGATCTACGAGCTAACATTAGTAGGGCTCTTCGACAAGTCACTTTTCCAGATGTGTACGACGAATGGGTGCATCAGCTGCATGAAAATGGTATCGTACACCCGATCTGGACCCCTGAAAACTGTCAATTTGTGCGCAACATGTTGTCAACCGATGTGGTCACCGTACACATTTTGGAAGAAATTTTATCCTTCCGACGTCAAGATCTGTTCTTTACCTATGAACTATTAGGATTGACGCACGTCAACATCGATGAAGTGTTTGACTGGCAGCGCCTGAAATTAGGTCATAATTGGACAGATGAGGTGGACAGCGATGACAGCTCCTCGTGCAAGGACTTGGGATTAGATCCATAAAAAAACTGACGGTCGCCAAAGTTTGCATGAGAGGACAAACTACCCATGAACCTCAGGCTCAATGAAAAAAAACCCGATTGATCAATGTTTTTTTTTTTGCCATTGTTGTCAATCGCAGCCATGTTTTCTTCTCTTCACTTTTTTATTGAGTAAAACGTTGGTGCAATGTGAATGAAACCTCTGTTGTCTTAGTCTTGGTTTTCAAAGTGGCGTGGGATAACAAAACATGGTGGACATCAAACATGTTTAAATTCTTGCGGATGTTGTTGTAACAATTGTTTGGCTCGACCCAGCGGAATTCCCTGGGAGGATGCAAATCATGCCACTCCTCTTAAACTGCCTATAGCTTTGGAATCATTGTATTTCGACAACAATTGTTTGTCGGTGGAACATCTTCTATTGGAATAGGTTTCAACCCTTCTTTATAGCGTCTATACAAAGAGGAACATACCCACGGCATGACTCGCCATCGACCCCAATTCCACAAGAGATCAAACAACCTTTTTGCCCAGTTTCATTTTTATTCAACATTCAAACAATTTAAACCTTTTATAGCAATAATGATAAGTTTTTTCAAACGTTTTTTTCAAAAAAGAGTAGTACATTTTGGGTGACTTGGCTGACTAGAGCCAAAAGTGTTTGGAAAGGCTTCTTGGATCACTCTCGCTGATTCCGTGTGCTTTGCGCGTTTCTTTTGCTCTTCTTGTTTCTTTAAGTCAGGAAAACAAGTTTGAAGCGCCACATGCATCTCTGATCAAGGTTTTGCCTGCATACTCTTTCATGGGGAGAGGAAAGGGATCAAGGTTAAAGTGATGGTCTCCGTTTTTCTCGTTCAAAGGGAGATCACCCCATTGGAAGTATTTACACTCTCTCTTTCTGCAAGCAAGATAGATTCGACCTGGATTCTTCTCAGAATTGCTTTGCTTCAGGGTCAAGACTTCATTGCAGAAACAACGCAAAGGCTTCCAGTTTTCCTTAATGTCCCTATTCAACTGAGCGTGAAGAGACGTCAGCGAAGGGCTTCCTCGTAGCCTGAGGGGTGACGTAAGCTTTTTTTCCGTTATAAAGTCTCGCGCTTTGTTCTTTTTTCATTCTTCTCTCATTCGCTTACAACGCAAAGCCAGACGAGCTGCTCGGCAGAAGAAAACAGAAATGGATGCAAGATTATCGCAAACACTTGGGACGAGACGATTTCAATTTAAACTCTTTTATCATCGAGCCAGGTCCCGCTGGTGGTTCGCGTGTGGTCTGGAACCAAGTGATGGCGTAAGCCGGGTTTTTCCAGGAAAACGCTGTTCTGAGAAAGACAAGAAAGATTTTTTCACGGCGTGAAAACAAAGATGGTTCCTCGCTAAAAAATCAGACAACTCTCTTCGTGGAAGGTTTAAGAGGTGGCTTTGGAAAAATGGACAACCTTTTCGGCAAAAGAAAGGGATTTTTGTACTGCAAAATCCTTCCGCAGGTTCGTAGTTTGTTTGTTTGTCTTTGCTCGATTCGTCATGCGAGGAAAATTTGATTTGTTTAAAATACTTTCACGTTTCTTCTTTCAAACGAGTTTTCTGCGAGTATTGAATTCAAACTATTTTTTTTTTCTTTTTTCATTCACGGAATGTCCCGGAGGCGAGCCAAGATGATTTTCGTTCTAACATGCGATGGAATCGAAAGAGAAAGAGAACCTGATTTACGACACGTCTTCGCGGAAAATTTCTGACTTTGAATTTTTTGCCCTGAAGGTTTTCATGCGGTCTAATTACCAAGTGATTGCTTGTATTATGTTCTGTTAAAAGAATTATTCAGCGCTCGATGATAAGCGCTTTTATCACCATAACATCCAGATAAGTTTTGCTCAAACCCCGATCGGAAAGTTACTCAAGAAAAGAAGAAAGCGTTAATCCTTGAAATTTTTTCTTGTTGATGATTTTCATTAAACACGTTATTGAACTTTCATCTTTGTGTGGGCTTCTTCTTTCATATTGGGGATTTTGACTACTTCCCCAATTCATTCCCCAGGAGGATCGTACATAGGGAAATTTGACCACTTCCCCAAAAAAATTTGAAAAAAAATTGAAAAATAATTCTAGTCAAAATCCCCTATATAACTTTTTTTATTAAAAAATCTTGTTGAACCTGATTTGATGTGTGGACTCCTTCTTTGGGGGACCTTCAACTTCCCTAGGGAACCTTTTCCCATGACGTCACTTTCACCCGGGGATTTTGAGCAATGACGTCACTTCCGCTCCCGGGGACTTCTGGGATGGACCTCTTTTACCCCCGGGTCACTTTTTCAATGACGTCATGGACAAGTGTGACGTCATGGACTCGTATGACGTCATCGATGACGTATATACGGAAATTTGACTATGCCCCCATTTGCCCCCATCACGTGACCAAACCATTGGGGATTTTGACTATGCCCCACGTAGGCCCCCCTTACTACTCACGCCCCATAGGATTTCGTGACTACCATTGAAAGTGCTGCTGTTCTAAAACACTGAAGGCTCGAGTTTACTGGAAACGTCATTGTGACGATCTCATTTTGCTTGGTTGATTTGCAATAAAGGGTCCCATATGAATTATCTACGATTTTTGGTAAGTTCACAGCCATTTTTCATCTTTAGTAGCTGCCTGATGAGCATCATTAAGCTTGGAGGTAGTTCAGAGTCCACTTCTCAACGAAGCGAGTTAGGGGTTGTACTTCGTTTACGAATTTGGCTCGTTGCTCATTGAACTGGAAAAATGGCCGCCTGGAAACGAA
Source organism: Dendrophyllia cribrosa (assembly GCA_024195265.1). Classification (NCBI taxonomy): domain Eukaryota; kingdom Metazoa; phylum Cnidaria; class Anthozoa; order Scleractinia; family Dendrophylliidae; genus Dendrophyllia; species Dendrophyllia cribrosa. The sequence continues at coordinate 13,869,671 of JAJLRJ010000013.1, read as the reverse complement.
GTGTAGCTTTGGGACTCGACTCTGGATGAATTTCTCGACCTACCGCGGCATATTTGGAAGTTGCGACCACAAGAGAACACAACAAGCACGAAATTTCGGTGGTGGGTCAGAATGGCTGTGGACTTAGTATATATATGAAATGTGTGGAGGACGGAATGAACGCTGTCGAAATATCTCTTTATTTCCCAGCATGCAGTGAGGTGGTGATGTTGAAAATCGAGGCAAGGTGAGTATGCACTATAGAATAAGAAGCTGTGGCTCAGCCCGAGCAACGAATAAGAGCAAAAAATTCACTGCTAAGCTAGGACTAGGACTGAATTTTGCTGAAAATGTTGACTTTTGGGTTTGCCACGATGATTTGAATAAAAAAAACTAAAGGCAAAAACGTGATTTTTGTTGTTTTTCTATGACGTTAAAAACGGTAATTTTTATTATTGTCCAAATTCAAACGCTGATATTCTGCAAAAATCGCTGACTTTTTTGTGTTTATTGGGTATCTCAATTTGAAAGACTTTCTAGTCAATGCTCACAACTGCTAGTTAAGGCAATGTTCGCACGATTGAGAAAGTTACAATTTTTTAAAGCAGTGGAGTCTTGTACAGGCGGTTACGGGCGGTTCAGGTGTCAATGGGTTAAATTGCTAAATGAGTGAAATACCATTAACGTATTGGCCTTTCATACCTTCTTTAGCAGCTTTTGCAATGGTGACAATGTCTGTAACATTTGGAGTTAACTTGGCAAAAAATGGAATTTCGATGGCAGCACGCACCCACTGGCAAATGTTACGCACCAATTCAGGATCCTAAAGATAGGGGAGTTGTTAATGTATGTTAGCAACAATCATAGACAATATAATACAAAAAATACAAACATTCATTCATTCCAGCAAACAAACTTGAACATTATGAATCAACAGACATTAAACAAACAAATCTTGGGCAACTTGCTTATCTGCAAGACATCACAATTCCTTTAAAACCACATTTAATGTGCTTCTAAATTTTCAGCCTATGATTTTAATTGTTGTGTGAGAGCTACTGGATGGTACTTACAAGTTGTGCTGTTCAGTTTTCAATTTCAATAGAGTAGAAAATTCAGATAATTTATTTGTCGAACACTGTTGTATAAAACACTTCAAACTGTTCAGAATGATCAAGCTTGTTGTACCAGTGTTGCAATGTTTAAAAACTATAAGTTCACCTAATGTACACATATCAACCTTATTAAGACTTTGCAAGATTGTTTTAGTGTAGTCTTCACATAATAAAAAAAATTAACTAATTTGTATTGAAAAACAGATGATTGATGAAGCTGCCTCTGTATTGCCCAGTATTTCTATCCCTGACCAGGACAAAAAACTTTTTTTCTTTCCACTTGTCCATTGGACAAGTGCCACTCAAATTTTGGTTGTCCAAAAGTGAAATTCACTTGTCCAAAAACAAAATGAATAAATTTAAAAAAATGTAGCGATAAAGCAAATTTACGATGTACCATAAAAACTGGCGTATAAGCCACATTTGCCCCAAATTTTTGCTCAAAATTGGGGGTGCGGCTTATCTGTGAGAACATCTGCAATAGATTATACTTTCTGGTGATATAAAGGCCCATTTACACTAGCGATTTTTTGAGCAATTTTTGTCGCACTTGTCGAAGCAATTTTTTTGTCGCTCGCAAGTTGCATCTTCAAATCGCATGTGTAAATAGGCGACGATTTTAGTGCGATTTTAGTACAAATTCGAAGTCAAAGAAAAGAGTCTGTAAACAAGCGGCCATCTTGGTTATCCTTAGTAACCATGCTAACTAAAAACATGCTCAAAAAATTTTGCACGTTCGGGAAAAAAGAAACAGAAATTAGCGGAAACGAAACCAGGTTAGTTTACGAAGTCCAGAGATGCTTGGCAAACTTAGAACTCAGTGAAAAATGAGACAAATTTCTCCTGGTAAATTGTACTTGTCCTGTCGGACAAGTGCTTTATTTTGGAAATCCACTCGACTGAGATCAAGAAGTACTTGTCTCAGATGAGCGGACAAGTGGAAGTTTTTTGCCCTGCTGACACGATGCGACTTTGAAATTTCCTTCCATTAACATGATCTGTTATACCGCTGGTATTGGTTGTTTAAAGAGTGAATAATTTTATCCACTGGATAAACCCTTTAATAACAATTCATTCATTCATTCATCAGTTGAAATGAAACAAGAAAACAATGATCAGAATTAATCTATAACCACATTCCATGCCACTCACACACTTCCAGCCTATAGATGGATAACTGCTGTCCATTTGACATATTGGATATGTTTGTGTCATACCTGACCACAAGCTAGTCCCATGCCTCTCTCTCCCATACCATGTGGACAGGACAAGTTTAGCTCCAAAGCATCAGCACCTGATTTCTAAAACATACAAAATCACATCACTGTTATTTTACACTCCTTTAAATTAATAGTGCAGTAACTTTCAACCCTTCACATCACTCCATAACCTGTCATACACAAAAAAAACCCTCTGGTACTCTTCTATCCTCCCCCTCATCAGTACTACTTTATTGTAAGCAATCATTGTTTCTGTTATAAGATTACTGTTAATAATTGTTTTATCGATTATATCATGAAATTGAATGCTAAAAGATTTTTAAAAAACATTTTAAAAATTTAAAAAACTGACAACATTTCGACACTACTTCGCGATACTTCTGTATTGTTTAACCTCATATACGTTATATTCTTGTTTCAATTTTACCTTTTTTAACTTGATAATGACGTGAAGTAGCGTGGAAGCATTGTCGGTTTTTAAAGTTTTTAAAATGTTTTTTAATTTTATTTTTTTCAAAAATCTTTTAGCATTCAATTTTATGATAAAATTGTTTTCCAAAGCTCTCCTTTTATTTATTTTACCAGGTAAAATGGAAATTCCTAATGAAGTTCTTTATATTCCCCTCATACCCATAATACTCTCTCCCTCATACTACTACTGACAGTAACTACTACTAACAGTAACTACTACTACTACTACTACTACTACTACTACTACTGCTACTACTGACAGTAACTATACTACTACTACTACTGACAGTAACTACTACTACTACTACTACTACTACTACTACTACTACTACTGACAGTAACTATACTACTACTACTACTGACAGTAACTACTACTTAACACAACAACTACTACTGACAGTAACTACTACTACTACTATTACTACTACTACTACTATTACTACTACTGACAGTAACTATACTACTACTACTACTGACAGTAACTACTACTTAACACAACAACTACTACTACTGACAGTAACTACTACTACTACTACTACTATTACTACTACTACTACTACTATTACTACTACTACTACTACTATTACTACTACTACTACTATTACTACTACTACTACTACTACTACTACTACTATTACTACTACTACTACTATTACTACTACTACTACTATTACTACTACTACTACTACTACTACTACTGACAGTAACTACTACTACTACTACTACTGACAGTAACTACTACTACCTACTACTACTACTGACAGTAACTACTACCTACTACTACTACTGACAGTAACTACTACTACTACTACTACTGACAGTAACTACTACTACCTACTACTACTACTGACAGTAACTACTAGTACTAGTACTAGTAAAAAAAACAGCTGCAAATTGGCGATTGCTGGGTACATTTTAATCCCCAAAGTAAAACATCCATTTGTATTTTTCATTTATGCAGAATTTTCTCCCTGTCATATTTTTCTGGCCTGGCTAGAACACTGATGATTGAATATTTGGTTGGTCACAGGATTGCGCAATCCCACACACTTTGCCCGTAAAATCCCTCACAATTTTGGATTTTTTCCCGCACCCTGTCAGAATCCCTGTCTATAGGATATAAGAAGATCTGTTAAATAAGTTGGAGCCTGCTTATTGAGCGCTTTAAATGTAATCAGAAGAATCTTAAATTCTATCCGCTGTTGGATGGGTAGCCAATGGAGACTACTACTACGACTACGACTACGACTACGACTACGACTACGACTACGACTACGACTACGACTACGACTACGACTACGACTACGACTACGACTACGACTACAACGACTACGACTACGACTACTACTACGACTACGACTACGACAACGACTACGACTACGACTACTACTACCACGACTACGACTACGACTACGACTACTACTACTACAGTAAATACTACTACTACTAGTTTACTACTTCTACTTCTACTACTGCTACTGCTTCTTCTACTACTGCTACTGCTACTGCTACTGCTACCACTACCACTACCACTTCTACTACTGTACCCTTCATCCCGTCACCTCTTTACTCCACTCAATTACTTCGACTGTAATAATATACTAACCTGAGTCCTCCTCCTTGTACTACCAACATATTCTGCATTTACCCAAAAAAGCACACTCAGTGTTCCATTATTTTGTTTCAACTTTTTATGGTGCTTATTCGAGGGTGACCCTTTTTATTGGGCAGTGCTTATTAAAAAGTCGTTAATTTCTGAAAACAACTGTGCAAACAGGTCACTAGGCCACAGGTCACATCTATATATGGATATATATCCTACAGAAAAACAACAGTTAATAATACAACCTCTGCCATCTGAGCCAGTTCTGTCCAATCATCCTTTGAATAACCACACATGATGCTAGCAATCACTATCTGGAAAATAAGAACAATAGGATTGAATTACTCTTACAAGGGGTTTAATGTTTACTGAATCACATTCCTTCCACAGCATCAAACATTTTAATAATGTTAGGTAAAAATATGGTTCTAATATTTTAGGTCTGCACGTTAAATATGAGAAAGTGACCATTCAAATGAATGCTACTGAACTTCAGGAGGAGCCTTTGATTCAATAGATATTATCGGCAGATGACAATTTCATAGATATAATTTTCATAGAGTATTTAACATGGCAGACTATTATCCTTATTCAAAATATTGCTACTAACCTTGTTAGGAAAATCCTTCTTGAGCTCAGTAACAGATCGGCACCAGTATGCGGCAGTCTTCTCACTAATCAACTCAATGTTAAGGAAAGCACCTTGGCCAGGACCAAACAAGTGACCTGATGTTGTTCCACGAACTATACGAGGAGACACGTTTATTACAATGTCCTGGAATGTATAACAGCAACAAATAATTATTTTAACTGGTGCACAAAACTGGAAATTTTATCTTCTGCCATACCATGAACCTTGGATTTTCTGTAGGGTTCATTTTTTGGTGAGTGCTCCAGTTCTTTACATATAATTTATGGAAAACATAAGCATTATGGCAGCAGGAACAATATAAACACACCACTCTCCTTCAATATTATTGCTGCAGAAGACATTCCACAGTTGTCAATTGAAATAAAAACTGACAGATCTAGAAACAAGTCTTACAGTGTACAAACTACAACCACTTGCGAAAAGAGTTTAGACACTGCATAAAAATGTGAATTCTACAAATTTTACAATTTAAACTTTGAATGCTCCCCCCTCCCTTGTCAATGTTGTCAGAATGTCGGAATTCCATTCAATCCATAAGCGAAACAACTTTGAAAGGGGGAGGGGGGGAGGGGGGGGAGGGGGGTGAGAAGCACATTAAGTTGCTGATTTTTTCAATTCTTGTACTTTTTTAAAGGAAAACACGCTTTTTGGGAGACTGTTCCAACCATTTTGCTACTGGTTGTAGCTTATATCATTTTTATATCAAAAGCTTAATATTCATGACAGCACCTATAAAAGAAAGCATTTTGGGGTCTTGTGGGAAGGCTTTTTTTAGAAGGGGAAATCACAAACAATCAAATTCAGTTGTTCTGAGGAATGAGTGATGTTGGGCTGGGCACAAGTATGATAAAAAAGCTGAAGAGAAGGACTTCCAGTAGAACGTTTTAGAAAACTACCTCTAACTTTCATGGCTGTTACATCAATTTCATGATGTTTTTTGGCTCTGAAATTATTTATTTCAAATCCACACATACAAGAACAGTACAAAAGCTTAAAGAATGAATATTAAAACAATAAGTCATTATATTTATAGAGGAAGATGAGACCACATCACAGGCAATTAAATTTCATGCAATTCCTTTGTTTATCTCATTTGAACTTGAATCTGAAAAAGTTGGTTTTAGTGCAGGGAGGAAAACCAAAGAATACAGAATAAATCTAGCAAGGCAAGACTGAAGTAACAACAAAGCAAGAGTTTCAAAGCTAGGACAAATTAGTTGGAGATAATTGCACTCAGCACCACACCATTTCTGCTCTGATCCCCAAACATTGCTTAATGTTAAGTGTGTATTTAAACTTTTTAATCCTCAATATCACTGACATGCTGATCACTACAGGGGCTTAAAAGGTTGTAATAAGTTAAACATGCATGTACCTTGTCAAGTGAAAAAGTCTTGGTTACAGCAAATCCCCAGCCAGCTTCAAAGCCTCGTCTGATCATAGCAGCACTTGTTGTAGGAGGTGCACTTGCTAAGCCAAATGGATTCTCAAATTTTAATCCACAGATTTCAACACTCAGGTCCACATTATCTACTTCTGTGTAGAATTTGGGCAGACTTGGTTCTTTCGCTACAGGCAGACCATATAGTGACTAAAAAGGGTTTAAATGTTAAATAATGTTTGTTTAAATAATAATCAAGACATTTACAATGTAATTTATAGTGCTTAAGGAAAGTAATCTTTGACTACAATTTAAATTGGCACAATTACACTAAAATTAATAAAATTACAAATGGAAATAAATGACTATAGATGTCCTACACATACACAAAGGTAAGGAACAGCTTTATATTGACAACTGAAATTAACCTGATAAACATAAGCCACTGACAATTCTTCCCATAAAACACAGGTACACTTGCCTGGGATGTCAATTGTTTAGCTTTATTCATCAAGGTGTTTAAATTTAATTCAATATGTTTTAGTAATCGTTTAAAACCAGAGAACAAATTCAATTATGATTGTAAAGTCATCAATCCATGCCTGTGCTCTACAGTGCCACAGGCGCTTAACTTTAATTTGTCTTCAGGCGACAAGAAAAACTGAGTTTTGCACATACATGTAGCTTAACTGCTGGGCACCCTAAATTTTATAGTGGACTCACTTTGGGCTCCCTGTGGGCTCCCCATGAAAACTCTTAAAGCACAGCCTTGTTAACCAGACAGACTTCTTCCAGATGACAAGACAGGACATTTTGATGTGCCACAAGAATAACTTCCATCTAATTAATTTAATATTTATTTTTTTATGTCAAATCACATAAACTGGTCAGGAACCAACCTGTAAATACTTGTGCATATGCCAGGCAGCCTGTTTACCATCGTTGGTACTCTCGACTGTTGTGTTAGCTACACCAGCAACATCCCCACCACAAAACACTCCTGGCTCACTGCTGCTCATTGTATCAGCATCCACTTCTGGCAGGCCCCACTTGTTGAACTTAAGAGGTGCCAGTGCTTTGACAACTGAAACCATTACATTTTTAATGGTGGTTAAACACATCATTATAGGATATGATTCTGATTCTGACATGTTCCCTACCATGTCTGTACCTCATTGAATAACAAAATTCTCAAATGTTATTGATTACTACCGATTTCATAAATTGTACACTCTAAAATTCATGAGCAGACAGCTTGCATGTACACATTTAGTTGTCCTACTACAACTGATCAATAATTATTACAACACGGTACTTGGCAGGGCTGTCATTAAGGGCCACCGCCCCTAGCATCTGTTATGGGTGAATACACTTGATGGGATCTTGATGTTATGGGTGATCTTGCCTGTTATAGGTTAAATTGACTGACAAAGCAACAAGTTTGTTACGGGTGTTACGATCAGAGCAACGCCTGTCTCAAATCTTAATGACAGCCCTGCTTGGTACAGTTGTCCCATGAGTAGTCAGCTGTTACTAGTTAGTGAAAGTTAACAGGATAATTACAATCTTTCCTTTTGATAAAACCCATACAGGAAAAAGTCCTTCTTAGCAAATCCCCAGTTATTTAACTAAAAAAGCAGAAGAGTTGATCTCATTAATATTAATTCTACCTCTGCCAAACTCAAACCAAAAGCAGGTCCCTGTGATATGCTTCCCTCTATTATGTACAAAAAAGTCATCCCTGAACTTTAGAGAACTCAAACTTATGTGCACAGTTCTGCATGTTCCCAGGCAGTTTATGCTTTCTTAATAATTTTTAATGAAAATATTTTACCAACTTAATAAAATAATTGTCAATGTAAAAGTTTTTCAACAAGACCTCTTGTGTAAAGGCATAAGGAATTACCTTCTTTATGCCCTATAGACTTTGTTCTTAACAGCTGCTAATTAACCTTGAGTTTAGACACTTAATTACAGACTTAATCGTATCAATAACAAAATTCTCAATTGTGATTGGTCATCCGCGCACCTATTTCTTACGTAATTGGCGCGCAGTCACGTGGGTGTCCAATTACAGCTATCCAATTACAACTTTTTGTAATTGGATAGCTGTAATTGGAGACCTACGTCGCGCGCGCCTCAATCAGCTGCACTTACATGTAAATGGTTTTTTTTTTTGCTTTTTTCCCTCCTACTTTCAAACTGATATTGAATATCCTAGGCGTTTTGAGTACAAAAAAGACCACAGACTTTTAAATCTCGAATTTTGTTATTGATGCGATTAAATAGTAATTGAACTTTGTGTCGTACAATTCAGGGGTAATCATGCTCGTAATTTAAAATCGTCCTCGTGCTACGCGCTCGGCCGATTCGACATTACTTGCCCAATTACTCCCTGAATTGTACTCCACTCAGTCCAATTACTAATAAAAAAAATTACTAATTACTAATTACTAATTACCATCACTATCACTCAGTGTAGAGCCAAAAGCTGAAATAACAAAGTTTGCTTTTATCTTGAGTGTCTGTTCTGCATCTTCAATCCAAGTTCCATCCTCCAGCTGAAATAACACAAATTGAATTACGACAGAAGTCTGACACACCAGATAAAACAGTATGTACTAATACATACAGATTAACAATGGGAAGACAACACTAATAATAGTACAAAGTTTACTAATGTCTGTTGTATAATTTATTCAACTCATATTAACTCACTAAACTCATAATATGATTTACACAACACTACTCTTTACTCAAAAAGGCATGGAGATAGTCTACCAACACTTTTTTCTATCCACATTTGTGTCAGGTACATGTGTTGTGGTTCAATTTTATTCTTGGTTTAAATTTTATTTTCCTTTGTTTCAAACTCATTATAAGCATACATTACCATACCCAAAAAAAACAAAGGAAAATAAAATTTGAACCAAGGATAAAATTGGACCACAACATCACACACAAGGATCACACACAAGGATGTGCAGTAGCTAATATTTTTAATAACTATTTCAACAAGAGGAATTTAATTACATGTAAAACAATTAATAGGTGGGTAATATAATTATCCCCAATAAGGAAAAAGAGTTTACTACAAACAACTACAGCAATTATAAAGTGAGGTACATTCCTGGCTTCTCTTCTTCTTTGTTGTTAAAAATAATGATCAATAAAATGTGTGAAAGGAAAAAAGATATTAGCAGACAATTAATTAATGATCGTTGTTACAGTACATATTTTTCAGGTACAGATCGATACCAGAAAACGCGTGGCATACAAACCTGCTCTGACTTGAAGAACTCCATTGCACAAATTTTTCCTTCCTTTACATGGACCTAACAAGACAAAGTTAAACTGACTTTATAAGACATTTGTAGCCATGAGGAGGCTTTTAGGGGTAGTTTTAAAAAGAACTAAAATTTGTAATTTAAACAACAAAATTGACAGTTTTTACAACTTGAAAATATTAATGATAATTTATTAAAAACATTAACTCTCACCAGCTCTTTGAGCCCATAAGCATCACATTAACCATAAAAAATTATTCAAGAACACCACAGCTGCATTAATATAACTCAAAACATGCTTCACAGTCAAGTCTTAGATTAAGTACCATCAAATTGAAAGCAGCTGTTACCTTTTTTGGCGAAAGGAATGGTAAGAACTCACACTTCTCTTCAACAGCCAATTGCATCTACAATTATGATAGGAAAGACAACAAACTATTAAATATTAAATTATTATCAAGCACATTATTCTGTTACATTATGATAACTTTATTTAAACTGATAAGACTAATCAGCAAACCTTAAGATAAAATGGCATTTGCTGGTGATCTGCAGTATATATAATTTATAAGTATAAAGCAACAGTTCTATATTTACTGTTCTTGCAAAAACCATAAACCATTTCTCCTGAATTACATTTTTTGAAACCTAAAAGCAAGTTAGTACACTTATAGTGAGGGTAATGGATTAAACAAACCTCTTCCGGGACAGCTCTAATGTTAGTGAATCCTTTTCTAAAGATGACAAACACTTTACGGGCTCCACATCGCAGTGCTGACGTGCAACAATCAAAGGCAGTGTCACCACATCCAAGAACAATGACATTTCCAAACAATTCTGGTAACTTCGACTTACATGAGCACATGCCTACAAAATGAAAAAAATTGTAACTTACAATAATTGCAACAACAGTATAAAAAATCATGTAACAGTTAAAAATCTGAGATATGCTAGTGAAGGAATTTGAAAATAAGAAGAATGCTCTTTGGATTAGCACACTTTTAATCTTCACCCTGTAAACTACCAATATTTAGGCTCTATTACATTTCTAAGCCATTAATTTAACCATGTATCACTTACAAGGAGCTTATAGTCAACAAGCCTGGGACATTAAAGAATCAATATTTTACTGTTTGACAAGAAGAGGTGGAAACATAATTTTGTTAAATTGGTGTCATGATCTGGTGTTGCGTCCACACCCATTAATTCATGGATTGGCTTGGGTAGGTGGGTGTTGCGTGTTTATGAATGGACTGATAGTGGAGCCTATATAAATTTGCCATATTTGCGCCTTAAACTGCTGAAATTGGATTTCATTCTCATTTGGATGATAAACTGAATTTCAACAGGTACACATCACCACCTTACCTGCCTTGCTACCCTTGGATACTATTGGCAGGAAGTCTTTAGAAGTGTAGAACCCACTTTCAACATTCAGCCCATCAAATATAGGTGACAGCTTGGGCTGCGGCAGACCTGGTTAACAAAGAGAATCAATGTAATTTACAAACCCATTCAAACACAATAAAGCAAGTTCCAGCAAACTTCTTTAGCCCTGGGCCCGGTTGTTTAAAAGCAGGGTACGTTACATGTACAGTTGTAAACTAACCTCGGTTTTTAACCCGAGCTTGAAATTGTGTTGTTCAAACCCAGTTAGAGGACCAACAAAAGAAAGAGTTCCTGCTCATAGATTAATTTATTTATAACAATCTGCAGGATCAACTAAGAATCACTGCCAAGAATTAAAGAATTAAAAATGCTTAGAGCTGCAGGTTTACTTACCAATACCAACAAAAATGCTTTCATATCCTTTTTCTCTGAGAGATTTAATTGATAAGCCATCCTTGCCCAAAGCTTTACTGAGCTCAATCTGGAATCAAACTATCTTTTTCAATATAAAATATAAAAAAATCCCTTTATTTAACTGGCATGTATTAGCATGAAAGTACTAATTATTGAGGACACTGTTTTTCCATCCCCTAGCTACTGGAGATGGGACCGTGATTTCTATATGGTCATCCAAGCCATGTGAAGGTCGAACCATTTGTAAAGATAGCATCATCGTCCTCAAATTATTTTAAGACCCCAAAGTGTTGGTCCAGCCAGGGATTGAACTTGCAACCTCCCACTCAGCAGACAAGCGCTTCACCAACAAAGCTAACCCTGCATGAGAGGTTGTAGCTGCATATGACATCCAATCTTCTCTTAGGATCATCTAATCCATTTCCACTGATACCTGATTTACAGTGAGGAGTTTAACAACAACACCCATAAAGTTAACGTCACAAAACTTAAAAGAGTTGGACGTCAAGCATTGATACTTACCTTGACCCCAAGGTCCTTCATTAGCTCCACTTCAAAATTGACTGCATCATATGGAAGTCTATACTGTGGGATCTCAGAAGAGCTAATGAGAGAGCAGTGCGCACAACCATTACCAACCAGCACTATACTGTAAACACCGCTAGAACTCTTAAAGTATAGGTCCCCCAAAAGTACTCTAAACTAGCAATTTCATTGATTAATAGCCAGGGGCAATTATTATAATACTTTTTTTTTATCATTTCAAAATGGGGTGATTATGCAATGGAGGCAATTAAAAAAAAATCATTTATCAAGGGAGGTAATTTCAAATACTGCTTACTAAATATTTTAATCAATGTGCCTCTTCAAGTTTTTATTCAATTTTTTTTTGTACTTCAATATCAACCTTCTCCTCTGAGTCATCAACAAATTTTGTTATATCTGACTCCTGTTGCTTTCCAGTTTTCCCAAGGTGGGGAGAAGGAGATTAATAATTGAAAGTGGCAATTATTTCATGTGACTTGTTCCCTTAAAAGAGGTATAAATTATTTGATGTGGGGGATCAAGGAACAGCTGTTATATATTAAGGATATATGATATATGATAACACATTACTTACAAGCAAATAACAATGCTAATGGCCATTAAAATTCTACCCACCTTAAGCCACCAATGAAATTGTCCTTTTCAAATATTGTCAGATTGGTGTAACCCAGACGAGCCAAAAATGTCCCACAACTGATGGACGCTGGGCCACACCCAATAAGTGCCACCTAATCATGAGATGAGAAGCATGATTTTAACAACAGATTCTCTTAACTCATATCAACTGGGGTCCAGAATGGAGAATTTGCATGTCAACATTAAGGCTATTACAGGTAATCACTTGGATTGCAGTGATCATACTACCGACATTGTGTGTATTGATCGTCAAAATGCAAGCACCATTTGGAATGGCTTGAAAATCAACCCACTTCACATACTATTGGTTTCATTCCATGATTTCAAAAAAGTTAATATCAGTGATCAAATTTTTGTTGACTGCAAGTCAGCCACAAGATCGATAATACTAAACTTGTGAAGAATTAATTATATTTTCAACTTGGAGTTGCCTATTATGCTTTCAAACATTATATAATATTTCTTGACCTTAACTTTCTGTAACTTAAACAAGAAGAACTGTTTTTCTAGGAAAGGTATTATCTGAGCACATTTTAGGCGACTGCGAGTTGAACATCATTAACAGGGGTTTCAATAAGAATTGAAGTAGGCGGCTGGCCAAAGTACAGTATAATTGGCTGCTGTGACAGATAAGGGACCATAAGTACCCATCTCACTAGGGGGTCTGGTAACTGGCGGTGAGAGGCGAAGTAGGCGGCGGTACGCCGCGGGTAGCCGGCTTCTATTGAAACCCCTGCATTAATCTCAAGTTCAACATTACATGACGTAACTGATCATGCAGACGATTTGCACTCAACAATGAATGAAGTGGGCTATCATTTTAAAGCCATTTCAAAGGACCTGCAGGATCAACAGTAAATATAACACAAAAACATTACATTTAAATAAACTTTGTGATATTTCAGAATTTCTTTTCCAAATTGTCAGTCAAGCCCTGAAGCAGTAGGTGGTATTTGAAACATTTTTATGACAACTACCATTGATAGAACTGTTGTCCAACCAGGGATAAAGATATGATCAGAAAAAGAGGCAATCTCTTCACAGCAAGCTAAGGAGTCCACAACATGTAAAGTATATATCAGATCACGCTCCAATATTTTAGTACAGGGGCGGATACAGGGGGAGTGGATTGGGTGGCTAGCCACCCCCCTTTTGACCGTCGATTTTAACAGTTTTCTTTTTAATTGCAAAAAATGAAAAAATAATAGACTTACTATAGGCATATACCCGTAGCCACCCCCCATAAAATAATCCTGGATCCGCTACTGTAGTAAACACTTTAAATGAAGAAGGAAGTCTGCAAAGAGCCAAAACTAAAACAAAGTTTGCATTCTTATCATATTTTTGGCAAGACTACCCTTGTAAAAAAATTAGCGCGATCGCGGCGCTATGGGCGCGATCGCGCCGCTATGGGCGCGATCGCGGCGCGATGAGCGCGATCGCGGCACGAGTAAATCGCAAACGCGACACGAGTAAATCGCAATCGCGCCGCGACAAGTCAGATCGCACCGCGACAATCGCGAGCGTGCCGCGATGAGCGCGATTGCGCCGCGATGAGCGCGATCACGGCACGAGTAAATCGCAATCGTGCCGCGATAAGCGCGATTGCGCCGCGTCAAGTCAAATCGGGCCGCAACAATCGCGATCGCGCTTCGAGTAATTCGTAATCGCGCCGCGACAAGGGCGATCGCGGCGCGATGAGCGCGATCGCGGCACGAGTAAATCGCAATCGCGGCGCGAGTAAATCCCAATCGCGTCGCGACGTTGTAGTGTTGTTGTAGTGACTGTAGTTCGGCATGTTTTTTCTTGTTCTTTGACAACTTGCCACGCCATTTTCTCTGCATTCACCCGCGGCTCCCGCGGCTTTTCTTTCGGCAGGAGAATCCTCACCAAGTGCATGAATTAGATGATGTGATTGGTTCATTCAAACATGCCATCGCCGATCGGTGAGCAACTACTCACGTCAGCCCGCCAAGCAAGAGAAAACTTTGAAATTTACAACATGCAGTACTACAATGAATACTGAAAACTGAAAATGTAAGATTTCAATTTTAAACACAACACGAAAAAATTGATGGGAAATACTGTGTCATCTCAGTTTACAACAAGACTATAAAGTTGGAGGAAGACTTAAGTTGGAGGAATGCAAAAATGAATGATGAATCGTGCCAGCATTTTTCAAATCTGGAAATGGATTGAAATCATCGTGAATCAAAAGTTGTAAATCGCTGACAGGTAACAGAATCTGAATGGACAAACAAGCTACCTGAAAAAGGAACTTTGAACAATAATTAAATTTTTTTGGAAATCTTGGAGATGGACACCAGTGAGGACTTTTTTACCGTGTAGAAAAATATGAAGCGCGGCCGGTTGCTGCATCTGTGGTTTCATTTATCTACGGGCGTTAATTTGCTTTCAAGTTTGTGAGCTTTTTTAATTATGACAAGCCTTGAGATGAAAAGGTTTTTTTTATTTTTGCCCTGTATGTCAATTAAAACATTTGAGCCTGTATTTATTTTCACTTAACCTTTCTGCCTTTCGGGTTGAAAGAATGTCGAATTGTGGTAATTTAAGCTTATATAGGCTCTCTTAGTCTTTTCCGAAGGAGCCAACAAAAATGTTGTAAGCAGTTATATGATTTGAAATATTCAAGCTTACCATTCAAACGATGCTTTACATCTAAAACTAAAATAAACGAAACATTTATTTGATTAATATTAAGAAGTTTTCTTCTATGTCGAAAAATGGCCTTGGCCGGAAGCCTAGAACATGAATTAAATAATTAAATTTCACAGGGCTTTAAAGCCTTGGTTCAGGTGGCAGAGTGGTTTGTGCGATGACTTTCAAACCAAACGGTGCGGAGTTCAAAGCCCGGAGGGGCCTTTTTTTTATTCCCCTTTTTTTTTTCCTTTTTTTTTGGCGAAGAGCTTGAATGCTCAATAGGTCCTCAGTTGAATATACTTTCAATTAATTTTTTACTTTCTTTGTTTAGTATATAACTGTTTTCATGCTATTTTTTTAAAGCAATCTAGATCGCTGTGGCTAAATGCCCGGCAGCCGTGCAGGGTCTCAAATAGACTAAATGCCCAGCAGTCAGAAATTTTCACAAAATTTTCACTGAAAGGCTCTTTCAAACCTTTTGAGAGTATTCGATGTTCCTTTAGAAATGTCAAGCGCTTCCAAAAATTATTTTGCTTTTCCAGTTGACGAAATATCCAAGCTTGGGCATACCGTAAGATCGCTATGTTCTCGACACTTAGAAAATTTCTGCTGAGATTCGCAGTCGGCAATTTTCACAGAGTTTCGACTGAACGTCTCACTCAAACCTCTAAAAAGTATTCAAAGTTCCTTTAGAAACGTCAAGCGATTCCAAAAATTAGTTGACGAAATATTCAAGCTTGGGCATACTATAAGATCGCTATGTTCACGGAGACTGCCGGGCACGGCCTCAAATAGACTAAATGCCCGGCAGTCAGAAATTTTCACAGATCGAATTTTGACTGAACGTCTCACTCAAACCTCTTAAGAGTATTCAAAGTTCGTTTAGAAATGTCAAGCGATTCCTAAAATTATTTGAAAGTATTATTTAAAGTCAACTTCTATGAAAATTTCTGACTGCCGGGCATTTAGTCTATTTGAGACCGTGCCCGGCTGCCGGGCATTTAGCCACAGCGAATCTAGATTTGGTCGCCGAATTCGAATCTGACTGTGGCGGCCATGTTGGTGGTCAAAACAATGAAATTTCCATCCCGTTTACGAATTAATACACTGTTACAATATGCAAAAAGGTTATATTGCTTGTGACCACCAACATGGACGCCATGAAAGCCACCTATTCGAGCCGCGAACTCACCGCGATCACGAGGCGATTTTGCGATCGCGGCGCGATGTCACAGCGATCGCGGCGCGATATTCTCCGCAATCGCGGTGTGATCGCGTCGCGATATTGCCGATATTGAAAAATCACGGCGCGATCGCGACGCCATTCCTGCCGCGATTCGCGCCGCGATTTTTATATCGCGGTTGCGAATCGCACCATCATTTGCGGCGAGTTTTTGGCCGCTGCGATTTTTATATCGCGCCGCGATCGCGCCATTATTTGCGGCGCGTTTTTGGCCGCCGCAATTTTTATATCGCCCCGCGATCCACAAATCGCGGCGGCCAAAAACGCGCCGCGACCGCGATTTGCGGTGCGATCGCGCTAAAATTTTTACAAGGGTAAAGTTAAGAATGATATAAAACTGATAAGAAACTTATTTCTGACTTCATTTACTCATTATTTTCAGCTTAATTCTGTTGTTTGTACCTTGGTGTGGTAACTCTCTGGAAGTTGATCTACAGGTGGTAATGAGGGGTCACGTATCTGTCTAATCCTCATACTCTTGAAAATCTGACATTAAAAAAATTATATTATATGAAAAAATATGAAATTATATGAAATTACACATTCAATCAGATACATGTACACAATGTATTATTACATGTATGTGACATTGTAAGCCCCTGAATAACAATGATTTAAACACTGAATTGAGTTCAACATGTTTATTATGATGGGATCAATCAGACTAGAGCTCAAACCTTAATATGCCTGGCTAATCACATTAACTTTATGACTTGCACTGTTAAAGAAGCCTGTTCACAGGCTAGTGCAATTTATTCATCTAATATCTTTATCTGATTGGTCATTGGTAACGCAACAATCATGCTCATTGGCAAACTATTCTTTGTACTAAGTTCCAACACTATTTGAAATGTTACCTCTGTAGCAAACTGTTGTAAGCCCCCAATGTTAATAGGACCCTCCTCTGAAGCATACAGATTACAGCCTCCAACACACAAGTCACTTGTGGGACACACCATACCACATGTCAAACCAACGGGATTATCACTGAAGATTGCTTTAGCTGATCCATAAAAGTTCTGTGAAGAGAAATGTGTCATACATTATATACAATGAACTGAATACTACGCGCTCTGTGATTGGTCGTTGAATATGATCTATCAGAGAACAGACGCATGGCTGATCGTCATAGAAAAATTGTTTGCTTTGTTTTGTCCAACATGGCGCACAATTTTGAAAATATTTGCAAGATTATTCTGGATTGAGCAAGTGAAAGCCTCGAAAATGTTTAGCAGGAGCTGTTCACGAGCAAGAAAAAGAAGAAACCAAGACGAAAAGCATTTTGGCGACTTGAAAAATATCTAAACTGGAACAAATCTTCGAACAGTTGAGCACTACGAGGCATGTTCGTATTATTTTACTCTTTTTACTTTTCTGTTCATTGTATAAAATAATAGACTCCATTTTGCCATGTCTGTTCAGTTATAGATCACAGAATACGTCAATATGTGGTAATTAAGAACATCAGTGACACACTCGCCTGCGGCTCGTGTGCCACTTTTTTGTTCTTACCACATTTTGACGTCATCTGTGATCTATAACTGAACAGACACACGGCCAAATGTGTAACGTCATGTGATAGTTGTTATCCAATAGGATGCCAGATTTTACATGTGCTCGCGATCTTGTACAGGAGTCTTGAGTGAACCGACTTATGGATTAAAAGTATCGTTTGTTTATGCTTACAAGACCCGTTTGTTGCTGTACAAAGCCACAACGTTACAAAATGGAATCTATTTGTTAAATTTAAGGAATGGCAATCCACTTAATGCATCCCAGCCTTGGGATCTGTTTCAAGAGGAATGGTGGTCACTCACTCAGAAATTTAACACTGTAATAATATTAATAAGAGTAACACTCAATCATGTACTTATAATATATGTACCCTTCACCCCTACAATAATAATAGTACTAGTTGTGGGTACATTACCTTGTTAGCAATACTGGTGATAAATGACTTGATGTCAAGCTGTGTGGGGCAGCTCTTTTGACAGGGTGCATCAGCACATTTAAGGCACCTACATGTAAATGTTGGTCACAAATAATTTTACACATCATCCACACTTAATGTTACAAATTAAACTTCCAGTAACAAGCTGACCTAATCCCAGATTTACATAAAGGTGGAGTGATGCCTGGCCGGATGGCAAAGTAGCCATCAACTGGTTTCTTTATTACAAAGCAATAAGGACCTGAGAGAGCTGTCTCTAAGCCAGACAGCATCAGGACCAGTTCTTAAGCTCCCTGCCTTATTCCCTCCAGTTTCCATAAAGCCGCACCAAACATTTTTGAGCGGCCATAATAACTAACTTTCCTTTATTGAATTAGTATAAAACTTACACAAAATATTGTTCTTAGTTTGAAGTTTATAAGAGTCAATTGATTTTTTAAATCGCATTTAAAATTGCGGAGATGAACCAAAAACATTGAAATCACTTGAGCCTAAATTCCAAGCGATTGCAATGGCATCCAGAAAAATCAAAACTATTACGATAAACTATGGCATATGGCAAACAAAATATCTAAAAACTAGAAACTTTTGTCAAGCTGATTTTGAGTAAATCGGAAAAACATTATTCAAACTTGTGATTTTGCATGCATATGAGTGCATCCATAATATGTAAGTTGCTCAATTAACCTTATAAAAGTTTAATTTCTCAATCTCAAATTTACATAGAAACTGTCACAATATTTGCTGCGATTTCCGAAAAATCGCTGCCAAGTTGCATCGGGTTTCGAACATGTTCGAAACCTCTGAGACTTTGCGCGAAAAAATCGCACCTAAATCACACTGAAATCACCGCTAGTTCACACATGCAATTTGAAGACACAACTTGTGCACAACAAAAATTACAATGAAAAGTGTGACAAAAATTGCATAAAAAATCGCCTGTGTAAACGGGCCTTAAAGTGCGTAAATTTTGAAGAAAATATATAATTCTGCTGGGACCATGAAAATCGCCATTGATAATAAACGAGGTGACTGTATTAAGCAGGTGTCTGTAAAGCGGGCTTTCACTTTTAGTAATATCTGCTACAGTTAGCAGTAATAGCTTCCCTGTATTTACCTTGCAGCCTCTTTCAGAGCTGCTCTTTCACTCAATGTTGTGTGTTTGACATCATCAAAGTTATTAGTAAGCCTTTCACAACTCTGCAGCACAAACATTCATTCATTAGCATGTGTCCAAGTAGTTATTACGCACCTTTTTTTTCTAATTTTTTTCTGAAGCCTGAGGGCAACAACACTCCAGAAAAGAGCTAATGAGCCTTTATTGTAGTAAAAATAAAAAAAGGTAGATAAACCGCACCCCAAGTTTTGAATTGAAATTTTGGAAAAAAATAATTCTTGTTCACCATGAACGACTTAGTACTCTTTCACGCTTTTGTTCAAGCATGAAACATGCAAGTTTGTCTAGACAAACCATTTAATTACCACCTTTATGTTTCTGCACGTGTAATTAATATTTATTTTGCACAAAAACTTGTTTAGTGCCGGTTAAGCCTTTTCACTTATTCAAATTAAAGTCAGTTTTGTATTCACATTGCTTGGCAGAATGGATTTCCCATGCGACGGTTTGTCTACATAAAGTTGCATATTTTCAATTGACCAAACACCTAAAAAAGAGAGCTGTTGACAATGCTTTGTTTGGAAGCGCTTTTGATCATTTTAATGTTAAAAGGCGCTATATTAAGTGAATGAATTATTAATATTATAAGGGAATTGTCACAATGAAACAGATTAATTAAAATGAAGATTCTAACACTGACATTATTTTAGCAGTTAAAGCATGCGATATGTGCAAATTCCAAAATCTTTAAAATCAGTTTATAATTTCAAGGTTTCTTAACCTGGAAGAAACTGAAATTCTAATTCAGGAAGATTTTGGTCATGTGCTAGGAAATGGGTTCTTGGCAGATTCACATTAATTAGTGTCAGTACACACACGCAAATCATGGAAAGTGAAAAAAGTGATTCATAGAATGTGCCGGGAAAAAATGAGCCTTGACAAAAAAAAGCCTACAAATTCAGGCTAAAAGCTGTGACTTTATTTTGAACCCTGCTCTTTATTGTATCATGGACCTTTGGAGTGAAATATTGGTCATTACTATTGGAGGATCATTACTTTAGAGGGATAGCCACTTTCAGGAATTACTAACAACTGTTTAATTTCATTGCCACTTTCGGGGGGGGGGGGGGGGGGGGGGGGGGGGGGGTACTTTAGGGAAAAAAACTTGTAAAGATAGTCAAAGTTATTTCACAAGTTTTCGTTGTATGGCCACAGTGTATCCTACAATATCTCTCCCAACTTGACTCCCACTTACAGAACAGCCTTTCTCTTGATTCCTCTTCCAGTGCTTTCGGTTTGATTTTGTGGTTGACGTAGAAACCAAGCTTGCATGTGGTTTTATCTTAGGGTTCAGGACAAGAAGGCTCTAAAATAACAAGAGATTTAAGAGATTTTTTTAAATTGAAGTTGAACTTGTCTCTCCTGAGGAGCAAACCTCAGAGGGAGATGGGTTCTTCTAAGAATAATAATTTATTTTAAGTTTTTTTTTTTTAAAAAGGAGCTGAAATTGTTTCCAGCCTTGCCAAAAACAGATGCAGTAAAATGAAAGTTAACCCAGCCAACAACAAGCATTTGACATTGCTGATCCTTGTCACATGCAGGATGCATGTAATACATGAACCAAGTATATGGCCTAGTTCGCCACAGGTCTCTCATAGTTCAGTGGTTAGTGAAAGGTCATAGGTTTAGGTCGTGACAAAATAAACATTACATCTTTCCCAGATTCTTAATTTTTAATTTATATGAACCATTGTATATGTAACTGATTGTAACATCAGATTATGTATTTTTTATCTGATGTATAGATTAAAGATTAATTATTATTATTGTATATTTGTGTTGTCGTTTTTAGTAGCATATACTGTAGTTGGCGGGTGGTTAGTGGGGTGTTTACGGTGTTTAGCAACTGTCTAGCATGGCATTTCAGTCTAGTGTTTTCATGCAGTGTATTAGTGAAGTGCTGGAAATATCAGTCAGTCATCGGACATTGTCTGACCACTTTTCCATTATGCTTGGACTGAGCCATTGCATTTGTTGGTTCCAAAAACAATAAAATGAGAATTTACACTGTCTGTACCATTTATTTTGCACTCACAATTCAAAGAAATTTAGAAGAGACTGTATGATTTGAAATCTCTTATAGCATGTCATGCATGATAACGCAAATTTGTGTCTCAGGGCAAATCTAAAATGGCAGATGTCCTATCAGAATAGAGGTTTGACAGGGTACATGTATGTCCTTCTAAGTAAGGAAAATGATTTCCAGCACTGTTAGTAGCATGTTGTTGTTTGTAGTTTGTTCATTTCAAAAGGTTCTAGGGTGGCTTGTAGTGCATTGGTTCTCTTATATTACAAGTCAGCTGCCTTTCCCTATAACAGTTGCAGTCAGTGATTTCCAGTTTAGCTCAGGTTCAGTATAGTTTCACATGGCATGGAAAGAAGTGAATTTTTTTTTGTCTGTGTGACAGGTGGTCTGGAAACTGCAAGGGAGGCCCACAGCTGGGTTGTGAGCAGTGCCAGCTTTTATGGTAATAGTTTTCCATCTTGGGGCTGGGGTCACACCACTGGCCTTTGGTTTATCTCCGGGTGCCCAACCTCCATTTGCGATGTAATTGTTAATAGGAGAAATATTATTCTCAACAATGACTGTGGTTCCACTAGGTAAGTTTACAACTTCACAGTGTTACAATGTTGTCACGCTGTCTCCAATGGAACTGGTCATCTAGAGGTTGCCAGTTGTTGTAAGTGCCATTGTTTGTCACTACAGTAACACGACAACTTTCAAAGAAAATTATAAGGGCATTAACTGAAAGCACTGTTTAGTCCTTGTATCTGTTGTGGTTTAAATTTTTCTTTGGTTTAAAAATTTTCAAACCAGTTTGATTTTGATTTTCCTTTGTCTCAGATTCATTATCATAATGTGACACAAAAGAAAATGAAAATTGAACTGGTTTAAAAAATTTTAAACCAAAGAAAAATTTGAACCACAACATATATCTTAAACCAACAAGCACTGACCAATCAGATTTCTGCACTGAAAAGATGTTTTCTTCATGTGTGTTATTTTTATAAGTTTGGGAAAGATTAGGAAATGAAGGCACACTATTGCAAAGCTCCAAAACTAAAAGGTTTAGATGAAATAAATGTTGCAGTGCTGTTAAGAATTGTTTTTCAGTCACAAAGATAGAAGTGTTCCCAAGACCATTGCATTTCTGTTTCTTGTTTCAGCTGTCATTTGGTGATTTTTCTCAAAACTCTCTTTGCTTTGATTTTGATAATAAACTGGAAAGCACTGTTTAGTCCTTGTATATCTTAAACCAATAAGCACTGACCAATAACTGAGTTAGAAAAATGTGTAAACTTTACATCAGCTTTGATGCTCTCAGGATCAGTACAAAGGGAATTTGTCACATCAGCGAGAGGAAGCTCAATATTGTCCTTATATTAGTCTCATATATATTACCATTGCTAATCTTTTTATCCTTGAAAGCATTTAAATCAATACTTCTTCAATTCATGATCAAATGACACATTCATTTTCCACTGTTATCACTGACAGGTTTTAGTCAACAGAAATACAAAAAGCGAATACAACCCCAAAACACACCACAACAACACTTAAATTTAGCGTTGACCGTGATTATACAATCATATTGAGCTACAGTGGGAACCCCGATATAACCAAGGGACTGGGAAAATGTGTTTGTTATTACCTGAGTTCGTTATATCGGAGTTCTTTTCAATACATTTTACTATAACTAGGCTAAAGAATATCACTCGTTTATTTACTACATACTGATATAACAGAAATGTTTACAATAGTTAAGACGTATTGTCGCATAAGGTTTAACATAAGCACGTGTAGTGTGCTCCGATAATATTATGATTCAGGGTACTCCGATATGCATGAGCTACGGTCCGTAAACACCGAAGACTATTGCTATTATGATTATTTAGTTTTCGACTAGTCTTTTGTTGTATTACTACGGAATATATTATAAAAGGTGAATAATAAATAATTTTGTTGAAGTTGAGCTATAATGACTCAGTCTCAATTAGAATATCGACGTATTTTTTTACGTTTGGAGTCGCTTTTTTCTTGGCTATTGAATTAAATATCTCTAATCAAAGACTTGTTTGCAAAGTTATTTCTGTAATAAGAAAGATCTATAACCATGACACTTGTACAAACATGACAATTCGTTAAGCTCTTTCGTAAGGGCGACTGACTGCGCGCTTGCTCAATTTTGCACGCTTCGGCTACCTTTCCGTCCTTATTGTATCGAATGCTTGCCAAATTATCAACCCTTGGTTATTAGATACCTATCAAGAGCTGACTGAAGCTTACCTCGATATCAGAGGAGTGTTTGGACAGAGCCATGTCGCAACCTTCCACGTCCCACAACCGAAAGCTTGACGACTATCGCTATACCACGTGATGCTAATTCCGCCCTCCGCCCCCCGGGGGAAAATGCGTAACGCAATTTTTAAAACAATCAAACAAGTCACAAACTCTTGACAGTCTCCATACTTTTACCTGCTGTAAGTATTTTCATACACTTACGGCGTTTCGATTCCGCGGGAGAAGCGCGACGTGCATGCAACTTCACAAAACACATCATTTGTTGTTTGTAAAAAGTCGACAAAAGCGGCTCACCCCTGCTCACCCACCTCGTTTCCCTCGTACCCAGGACACCGACCTCGGGACCTCGTTTCCAGGGAATCCCGAAAACTTTTCGGACGCAGATTTAGTCTAAATAGAAAGCTATTTAATTTTACGTGCATAATAAAGTTTACATTTAAAAAAAAGATTCAAATTTTGTTGGTTTGACGAAAAACGTCAGGCTGGTTTTCGAGGTTAAAACTGCACCACCATTCAGTATAGATTAGGATCTTAAAATATTTCTCTTGTCCCGAAAAGTTATCGGGACTTTCGAGAAACGGGCCCAGTGCAGGACCCAAATATCTTATGCCCCGTTCTATGACTACCACAAGAAGGCTTTTCTTCAGAACCGTTGCAGGCCTACGTTTTTAAAAATAGACCCTTATTTAAACCCTGTTTTTCCTATTTCGAGCTTTTATACAAAAGAAAGAAAGTAAAAAAAGGCGTTTCCTGGCTCATTTATCGACATTCTTTGAACTTGTCAATGAGCAATTTCTCGAGGAGTGAACAACATAAGCAAAGAGCATCTGCATACCCCTGACCTGGCTATTCATGAGTTCAGCCTACACGCGGTTTATAATATAATTAGGCTTTCTTAAAGTCCTTCGCTTCTCTGTTTCAGTCTAGAAAAAAAGTATTGAGCTTGTCTTGTGTAAAAAATAAAACACAAACAGCGGGGATAAACATGGCAAACCAACGCATTTTTATAATAAACTTGACGTTTCGTATGCTGAGCAACATACATTTTCAAAAGTAACTGTTACAATGTTTGAAAACTGTTTATATAGTTCAAAATAAGGGTGTGGAACCACGGACTGTCAGTCCTAAGAAGCTACAGCTAATAAAGAATAAAGCATCAACTTTTAGTTTTGCAGATTGGGCCAAAACGTACAATTGTACTCTACCGTTCATAACCAATTTCTCTTCAAAGCGGCACATGAAAATGTTAGCCAAAACTGGGCCTAATGGCTACACCATCAATCTGGTCGTAGTATTGGCCGTCGAATATATATATGAAATGGCTCTTCTCAGTAGTGGCAAATTCTAATAATTTTTGTAAAACAGAACGAGGCAATGTCGGAGGAACAGGAAGAGAATACAGCTTGTCGAGACAAAAGATATGTATTGTTTCATCGATCATCAAGTGGCACGTCTGTACGTTTTGGCCCAATCTGTAAAACTAAAAGTGTGTTGTTTGCTCATTCAAGAACTACAGCCTTCTTTAAATGTTAACGTCAGCAGTGAGAAGCTGATGGTTTATTAGCTGTAGCTTCTTAGGACTGACAGTCCGTACTATTAAATTACTGTTAAGATTGTTTTTTTTTTTCTTAATCTTGGTTCCAGACCCCTATTTTGAACTATATAAACAATTTTTAAACACTGCAACGCTTACTTTTGAAAATGTATGTTGCTTAGCACACAAAACGTCAAGTTTATTACAGTGAAACCCCGCCTTACGGTCACCTCGTTATTACGGCCACTTTTTTTTGTCCCGGCGAAACGCCCATACATTTTCTTATGATAAAACCCCGTTAATGCGGCCGGCACCTCGTTAATACGGCCAACGGCCTCATTCTGAAATCCCAACCTGTATAATCCTTTATAATTTTACCCCGTTAATACGACCACTCGAACCAAATACGCATTAATTATTGACCAAACAAAACAAATACTGTTCAGTACTTAAGAAACAACACTGTATTTATTCACAACGCCTGTATTAAACTTGTCATGTCATTGACCTCTGTCGTTAACGTAATCAAACAGCAATTTACTTTCGTGTCATAAAAAAGAGACATAGACCAGTCATGAAATTTGACCTATTAACGGGGTTCCACTGTATAATCAAAGGGCTCTTATTTGTTAAAGCCATCTCGTTAATGCGTTAGAACGTGAGGTTAATAAAAAAATAGAAGAATTGATAGTGAATATGGTAAAGATGCCGTTGTAGCGCACCTTTACAATAAGTCTACTCAAAATACGTACATGAAAACATCACATGATGCAAATCAGCCAATAGAAATTTATGTTCGCGAAATGGGCGTAGTTTTATTTTAGTAGCCATTTGGCGTGTTAAAAACAGGAAATCACTAATTTTCGATTACAAAGTTTACATTTTCACGCCAGTGACTAAAATGGGGTCTATAATTTGGTTATACAATAGACGTGTCGTGTTTAGAAAATGTTATAGGCTGGGCCTTATCATTATTGTTTTTTTTTTTTGCAAAAGGAGGGGAACCCGTGCCCCTCTACGTTTATGCGCATGCGCATTAACGAGATAAAAATGCGTTGGTTTACCATGTTTATCACCGCTGTTTGTGTTTTATTTTTAATCAAGTTACGATGGCCTAAGAACACGAGTTTGTCTTCTGTAAATTAAAAGTGTACGTAAAAGGCAATTTGAAATAGTCCCCTGAGCAACAACACAAAACGGAAACTGATTTCACTGACTTGTCTTTTCTGAAACCTGTGTAAAACAAATTTGTTTTCTGCCAGTAGAAACGTTATTGAACTTGTATTGGAAACTTGGGGGAGGGGTGGGTGGGGATACTCCCTTATATAAGCTGTACAGGTATGCAGCGGCCTCAGTGGGTATGGCTCTCGGGGTCGGGTCTGAAAATGGGCAAGGGTTTCAAAACGAGGGCTGTGCAATACCATTGTTACATAAGTTTCAACTATAGCCAGTACTCGCAACTCGCGGCTTCGCCGCTCGCGCGCGCCAACAAAAAAAAATAGCGCCAGCAACGCGGGCTATTCGCCACGTTAGAAACGAGAAGGAAACTGCGCCGAGTAAACTTTCGCAACGACTTCTGGGATCGTTACATGGGACGCTTCTTTTGTCACTGCCCCCAGTAACAGTCCCAAAAGTCGTTGCGAAAGTCCACTCGGCCCAGTTTCCTTCTCGTTTCTAAAGTGGCGAATTTCAACTACTGTTTCAACTTTTTAATATCAAAGAGCGACCCTTTTGCGAAATAGGTCCATGGATAAATCAGCACCACTGTATAGATAAGTCTGATAAGTTTTATATTGGTAAATCCAACATTTCAAATCCACGTGGTTCAGAGTCGGTAGCCAGTCATGTTAGAGGTAAGCAGGCTATGCATGGTTATGCACACAGGAGTGCATCAGCATTATCAATGCAGATGATGGAAAAATCATGCAATACAAATCAATAAATTAAATCTGTAGAGTTATATAATTAAAAAGCAGTAGGATTCTAAGAATTCAGTGAGAATTCAATAGCTTCATTCTGTAAAACCAAATAGCTAAGTTAAACTAAAAAGTGCTTATAAATTGTTCTTTATATAACTCTGTGGCTAATCAGAATACAACCTTCTTCAAGGAAAAGCTGCCCTGCACTGCAAGAAACCAGCAGGCCAGAGTCTCGTATACTCCTTCCAAAAACAAACACTCTTTGTGAGGAAGTGAAAAGAGTACTGGTGACGAATAATTATTGTAAGCAATAAGCTACGAAATTTCACACTGAAGCAGTTGTGTTATACAAGGCTAGACGGTTTATAATTTGATTAGTTAAAATACTCGACATTTAGATCACTTTTTGCTTTTGAGGAAATGTTTTTCATCCAAGGCACTTATTCTATACCACAGTGTAAGTGAATTATATTCTGCAATACAAGCATGTATAATGTTCTGGGTTTACCTCGGTGTAAGAACCTGTGACTTTTTCCTTTGTTTTTCACCTTTGTAGTATTGCATTCCCAGTTGACTCTATTGTTTTATGCCTTTTGTTTTACGTCACTCATTAGTTTCACAGGTTCTTACACCGAGGATGAGCAAATGTTCTACAGTATACTGTAACATTCTACAGGCATTGTGCGAGGCGAGTTGTGATCGAGTTGACTTCAAGTTAAACAAGAAGTTCCGATATAAAAGGCTTAGCACCTCCCCCATTTCACACCTTTTGGGTGTGAAATGCAAATTAAGACGTCTTTCAGTCACAAAACGTTGTTAACTTGCGCGTCTTTAAATATAATTTGCTTCAAAAATCTAATTAAACCAATATTTTACCTAAGCAAAAAAAAGAAATAGAAGTTCATAAAGACTTCTGATATAACTTTCATAAAGTTTTTACAAATTGTGTTAGCAATGGTCTCAGTTATGACGCATGTTATTTGTCAGTTGTTTATGCTTCAGTGATTGATTCAGTGATTTACGACTGGAGGTGAGAATGGTCAGGCCAGGCTCCTTTTATACCGGAACTTCGTGTTTAAACCCTAACCCTAACCCTAAATAGCATTATTTCGAATCGACGTCATGGTTGCAGCGCGCAGGACATAATGGGATTGAAATACGGACAAACAAGAAAGCACTTTCATGTGTTTTGTCTTGTTTTCCTGTACAATAGTGTTTTGTTGCATTCCTTTTTGCCATTCTTCAAAAATAACTAACATCGAGAAGCAAGTGAAGCGAAGCGAAGCAGTCGAATCAAATGTTTGTCCGCATTTTGATCCCATGATGCTTTGTGATAGTCTATTTTTATCATTCAGGAAAAATGCTATTGGAAGTAAAATTGAGTCATTACCTGGAACAATCATAATCATAATTTTGACAATGTATATTAGAGCAGTTTTCAATTGAGTGTCGTAAAACCAAAACCAAAGTAATTACTCTGACCAATCTCAGCAGTCGTAAACAATCCAATGAACCAATCAGAGCTCGAAGCAATTACATGTCGCCGGCGCCAAGCGCGGGAAAACGCGTGCGAGCAAGTCACGATTGGTTTTGGTTTTACTTCTGATTGGTCGAGAAAATGGCGCGAGATTTTTTAGCCAATCACAAAGCGTAGCAATGCAAAACCAAAGCAATTGTGTAATTACTTTCGACAGTCAATTGAAAACTACTCTATGAGCTATAGAATATTAAGTAATTCATGCATAGGCCATCACCATCCATAACAAGTAAAATGTGTACTGTACAAATTCTATATTTAAAAGTATGCTCAAGTGAGGATAGCAACAATAAATAGAGAAAATGATTATTACAATCCTTATCAAATGTACATACCTACCACAGAAATAAAAGGATTTTACCCAGTCCACAGATATGTGAAAGCAAACCTCTGATTTTCTAAGCTATTTAGCCATATCTGCTTTACGGTATTTTTTTCTAAAAAAAAAAAACAAGATTGTGTGTGGAAGTTTTTGTTTGTATTGTAAAATAGAAACTTGGATTTAAATCAATTGAATTAAAGTTACTTTTAAGTAAAACTGGGATTAAAATTAATTTAAATGATTGAACTACCTGGAACTAAAAACAGATTGCTATGTCACAGTAGCAATGAAGACGTCTCGCATTAAAATTATTTTTAGCTTTCATAGTAGTATGTAAAACCTCATTAGTCCAATGGAAGAACATTGTTACTGTCTCCATCAACATCCAATTGAACTTCTGACAAGTTTACTCCATCATCACGAGCTGCTTGGCCTTCTACCTCCTCATTTTCCTGTTCTTCATCTCCACCCACTATTTCTTCTTCTTCTTCTGTTTCCCATTCATCTTCACCCTCTGCAGCCTCTGCAGCTGCTGGTATAA
Organism: Dendrophyllia cribrosa; assembly: GCA_024195265.1. Lineage (NCBI taxonomy): Eukaryota > Metazoa > Cnidaria > Anthozoa > Scleractinia > Dendrophylliidae > Dendrophyllia > Dendrophyllia cribrosa. Next base: position 13,839,790 of record JAJLRJ010000013.1, on the reverse strand, counting down.
GTGGCATGACAGGGGCGCCCTCTTCTCCTTCTCTACTGGTATTATATGAGCCACATTCTGCACACTTCAGACCAACAACATGAAATCTGACCTTGCTTTCCTGACATATAACATAAATTATCAGATTTTGCTGTGTTTCGGTCAAAATTCACTAAATATATGACAAAGTACCTTCGCTCAAACATAAAATTGCTTTTAGAACACCAAGAAGATAATATCAAGTGATTTCTTTAAGGAAAACAAACCATAATAAGTTTTTCTGCGATTTTTTAACTACTCTTGGTAGGAACTTGAAAAAATTGGACAATTTTTTCAAGTTGCAATCCATTTCCATCCTGACCATCGGCAGCCAAAGATAACGAATACTAGTTTCTATACACTGGTAGAGTATTTGTTAACAAACCTGGACCATTATTTTAAGGTTTCCATTGAAACAAATATGTTTTTTGGCTTTTCAAAGTAATACTAAAAATAGGTGACTGTGTCCCTTTAAATTTTTGCATGTCAAAAAGCAAAATGATAGCAATTGTAACAAGCAAGTACTCTGACAAGAAAGCAAAGTATAATAAAGCACAAAACAATAATATTAGTTTGCATAAAACACTGTAATGAAGATAGATATTTACATGTACATACTACCAACACTAATGATATCATCAGTACAAAGCAACATACAACAATACAATGTACCTTGCGACAATCACGGCAGAGAATCTACAAAAGAAAAATATGTTTTCAATAATTTATTGCAAAGATACATAAAGCTTTAGCAAGATTTTTTATTACTCCAACACAGGGGCAAAGGCAGAATTTTTCATAAGGGAGGTTCTTTAATGGGTACTGTAGTGTGCAGCGGTTGCATGAGCAAGAGTGCAAGGCGTACGCGCAGTACATACAGCTATTCAATTAACGTTGTCGGGTGAAAGCTCAAAGCCTACAAGTCAAGACCGAACGAGTAAACCGAGCGCCTGTTCCAGGCATGCAGATAGTTGGGAGCAGCGAAACGAAAAGAAACGGCGCGAATGAGCGATGCGTCGAGCGGGAAAAACGTTTCTTTTGCGCCGCTCCCAACTATCTTGGCTTGTAGCTTTGAGCCTTCATTCGATAACGTTAATTGAAATAGCTGTATGGGAACTATAGAGTGTGAGCGAGAGGACTTAGAGTGGGTTGACTTTGTATCGAGCGGAAGAGCAGATGAACGAATAAAGCGTTCGGTTCTTTTTGCCTTTGTGGCCATTCATACTCTACAGGTATCGCAAGGCGTGAGCCTCTGCAGGTACAAGCCTGGTGAGGGAGGGGGGAGGGACACAAAGCAATTTATGACCGTCCCCCTAATGATGCCGGCCCTAGCATTAAGCAAGAATGAGCTTAAATGATTTAAAAGAGATGACTGGCGGATTCTCAAAGTAACAGGGATCAATGTAACATTTGATAAAACCCACAAGTTTAAGAAATGTTGTCCAAAATCACCACTTAAAGGCGAACCTGCGGTATAAATGGGCAAAGCCCCAAACCGAATCTAATGCAAATGAGCAAGAACAATAGATTTTGCTCATTTGCATGTGTTGGACAGTCCAGCCGCCTTTTATATCTCCGGGTTTGGCTTTAAAGGGGCTATGTTGCGAAGTGTCACGCAACCCTACAAACTTGACCTTGACCAGTCCAGTGGCCGTTTAGCGGGGAACTTGTGAATATGTCGACGGCTTCTAAGAGAGAGCGATCAACATTTTAGAATTTATCTGCCACTAGAATTTAATTTTAGTCGATTTTAGCTTATCGAGCCTCTGAAGAAAGCGTTGAAGCTACGGAGCCGAGACAGCAGCTGACGAGTTGACGGTATCGTTACGCTCGACTGAGTTTGATGGATAGTTCACATGTAAACCCAGCGTTCCTGCCAGTATAGTACATCTGCTCACCAGAAAATGCACTCAAATCGTTTGTCAAATAGCATTTCCTCGTATGCTGCACAATTTACGGTATATCAGCAGCACACCCGGCCCCAGTAAGACCCTATTTTTTTATTCGCTTAAGAGGGAGCAATGAAAATTTCTGGATTTCATTCAAAACAGATCAAAACAACTGCGGCAGCTAAAACTATTCGCGTACGTTGACCTTGAAAACGCATGCGCGTGTTATTATAAATTCTGTTAGAGCATTGAAAGCACACTAGTTTTGTAGAAGAGAGAAACATATGACAACTTTTGGGTTAATTCCACAGCAATCAGCACCGGAGAAGAACCTTCGTCCATGCTCAACTGATTAACATATGCTGAATGCAACTTCTAGACATTGAGATAATGACATGTATCAAGAGCGCGTATGATTTCAGAATTGGGAAAATTGCCAAAATGAAATCAAGACAAAGTGGGAAAAATCTGAGACCTTTCGGAGTACACAGCATGGCAGAATTGAAGGATTTTCCCTGATTCCACGGCGATAGCGTTAATTTGTATGATGTCGGCCCGACGTTTTTGCCTGCGTGACATATCTCGCGACATAGCCCCTTTAAGGATCTTTTTTACCGGGATCAAAGTTATACAATTATTACAAAAATTAAAAGTGGGCAAGACTGTTGTCAGTAATCTTCCATGGTTACATATCAAAACCTAAAGTATCATGATTCACCAACACTTTTGATTGCATAATGAAATAATGACAAAGTTTAATAAAGGTTTTGTTGTTGTTGTTGTTGTTGACATCACTGCTGTTGGAACCTGTTGGGTTCTGAGGCAAAAAGAATTGAAGAAAATGTAATCATGACAGTTATACAGCAACTAAAGAAGTTGCAATTAGAACTTGAAAAAAAATAGGCCTTGACGGGATTCTGACTCATAACCTTTGCAATTCCAGAAACACAAAGTTCATGGGTTTGAATTCTATCGAGGCATGAAAATGTTTTTCAGGTTCCAATTGCCACCTCCTCAGTTGCTGTATAAGTGCAATGATCAAATTTTCTTTAATTCTTTCTACCACAGTTCAAATGAATTTATTTTCATTTAATGTGTATACATGTATACACATTAACTTTGTTATTGTTTTCTATGAATCAAAAAATAATGTGAAGTGCAATACAAGACTGAATTTGATTTTGAGACATTCGCAACATTACAGCTTTGTAATGACAGTGTTAAGGCTGATTTAGACGGCACAACTTTGTCGCATGCGATTTTTTATAGCGCGCGCTGCTTGCGTCAGGTGAAAATTGTATGCAACTCGCATCATACATAACATTGTATGTGGCTACGATTGTCGTAGAGTTTTAAAACATGTTTTAAAATCCTACGACAGTCGTAAGCAAGTTGTAGGTTTGATTTACACGAAGCAATTCGTGTGTAAGCGTGTCATAAGGATGGCGTAATCGTGTCGCATGAGGCAAAGTAGTACCGTGTAAATCGGTCTTTAGGAGTCAATAACTATATTCGGTATTAGGGTCTGTTGTCCCCCAACTAGCAGTGAGGTCATTTTAAAACCATAAAGTCATCTCAATTTATAAAAAGTGAAAAATTAACCTACCACCACATTGAAATCATTATACTCTGCTGGCATTGGTGTACGGGCTATCTCATTATCCAACATTCGCCAAGCACGACTCATATCAACCATAGATCTGTTACATAATGGGCAAGCATATCCCCTACAATGAAGACATTTATACACCTTATTCAATGGTTTAACAGATAATACGCGCGGATATTTTACAAGTTGCGTATAATTTGTGAGCAATGATAATCTTAGTACGTTAGTACGGCCCTTGTTTGCCCTCAGGGATATCAAGTTCTTAATTAGTAAATTTTTACCTCTCGATAATGATTTTCTAGATTTCTGATTGGTCCCACCGCTACCGATCTGAGTCGTTATTGGTTAATTTGCCCAAATATGGAAAAATGATGACGAATTACGCGAAAAGAAATTGTTTTCCTCGTCGCGTAAAAAAAATGGCACGTGCACGTGGCGGGCAAATCTTTCCTCGTCCGCAGCATAATTTCTACAATTGTTATGTTCAAATCCATAACCATTTCTGCCAGTCCGATTAAGACTTATTTTTGAAGGAAACTTTGACATTCTTCTCGATCTTATTTTGAAGGAAACTACTGTTGAAAGAAACATTCTTCTCGATCTCGCCGCCTCTTTATAGCATTTACTCGTTTTCGATTTGTGAAGCGGTCATGTGACACTTGTTCGCTGACGTGACAGTCATGTATTTTTTTGGAGCGGAAATTTTTTTTTCCAATTTCCGGTTATTTGAGTGTTTGAAAATTTACTAAAACAGTTATTCATCTCGGCCTCGCCGAATATGAGCTGATATATAACCAACTCGGCGTGGCGCCTCGTTGGTTATACAGCTGTTTTGAGAAAGGTTGTCGGGAAGAAAGCGTAAAAGTGCACGCGACAATCCAGAAAGGTATTGTGGGTAGTCATCCACGCTATATCCTAAAAACTCATTTATCCCAATGGCCCGCCATTTAAGATCGTCCCTGTACGGACGAGGCATCGCGGGTTTCATGTGTTTATTGGACTTATTAAAATTCACTGATCATATCCCATATTACTTTTCGGGATTGTCGCGTACACTTTTGCGCTTTTTTCCGACAACCTTTCTCAAAACAGCTGTATATATCAGCTCATATTCGGCTCATCCTCGATGAATAACTGTTAATTAGCACCTTAGTACAGCCCCTTATTTGCCCTCAGGGATATTCTTAGTAGGTTAGTATAGCCTATTGTTTACCCTCAGGGATATTCTTAGTACCTTAGTACGGCCCCTTATTTACCCTCAGGGATTTTCTTAGTAGGTTAGTACAGCCCCCTTGTATGCCCTAAGGGATATTCTTAGTACGTTAGTACGGCCCCTTGTTTGCCCTCAGGGATAATCTTAGTACGTTAGTACGGCCCCTTATTTACCCTCAGGGATATTCTTAGTATGTTAGTACAGCCCCTTGTATGCCCTCAGGGATATTCTTAGTACGTTAGTACGGCCCCTTGTTTGCCCTCAGGGATATTCTTAGTACGTTAGTATGGCCTCTTGTTTACCCTTGTGGATATTCTTGGTACCTTAGTACGGCCCCTTATTTACCCTCGGGGATGTTCTTAGTACTTTAGTACGGCCCCTTGTTTTCCCTCAGGGATATTCTTAGTACATTAGTACGGCCCCTTGTTTGCCTTCAGGGATATTCTTAGTACGTTAGTATGGCCTCTTGTTTACCCTTGTGGATATTCTTGGTACCTTAGTACGGCCCCTTATTTACCCTCGGGGATATTCTTAGTACGGTAGTACGGCCCCTTGTTTTCCCTCAGGGATATTCTTATTACGTTAGTACGGCCCCTTGTTTGCCCTGAGGGATATTCTTAGTACGTTACTACGGCCCCTTGTTTACCCTCAAGGATATTCTTAGTACGTTAGTACAGCCCCTTGTTTACCCTCAGGGATATTCTTAGTACATTAGTACGGCCCCTTTTTTGCCCTCAGAGATATTCTTAGTACGTTAGTGTGGCCCTTTGTTTGCCCTCAAGGATATTCTTAGTACGTTAGTACGGCCCCTTGTTTGCCCTCAGGGATATTCTTAGTACAGTATTTTAGTACGGCCCCTTGTTTGCCCTCAGGGATATTCTTAGTACAGTATGTTAGTACGGCCCCTTGTCTGCCTTCAAGGATATTCTTAGTATGTTAGTACAGCCCCTTGTCTGCCCTCAAGGATATTCTTAGTACATGTATGTTTGTTCAGCTCCTTATTTTGTTTCTCATTTTGAACAACAACTTACACTAACTTACTACTATTAAAAAAATGAATAATATCTATTGATGGATATCTCCGAACACTTCTTTTAAAAACTACTACTAGAACATACCCTGACTCCAGTAACTTTGAAAAACAGGTGCTGCAAGAAGAAGTATACATTTATTATTAAGTTTCAATAGGACTACAATGTATATCAAATTGATCAACTACATTTTAATTTCTTTTTCCTAAAATTTTCATTACTATAAAACAAACAGCACAGCTCATCATTTAAATTTTAACTGAGAGTAATTTTGTTACCCTTGTGTCCTGCATCTCTAAGACAAAAAAAATCCAGGACGGTATACTTCCTCTGAGATGCAAAAAAGATACCACAATCCGTGCCTCAATTGATCAAATAATGTCCTGATCACATTATCCAGTACTGACTATTCATCCATGTTTTTCAGAAATGGTAATAACTATAAACCCCAGCCTCCAAGTAGACAATAACTTGTTACACACTCCAGAAATACATGTAGGTACTAACTCATCACATCCTCCAAAAGAAGGTGCTTCAGTCATGTTGACCATGTAAGAAATTTTGGAAGAATTAAAAAGTTTAAAATTATGTAATCCTGGCAACAGCTTTTAGGTTCACATATCAAAATTATTCCATGGCAAATTCCCTAATGTGTTTTCAATAGGCTAGACAAGTATGATGGATGATGATGATGACGATGGATCAGATTAATTTACACTGTCCACTGAATTCCACTTACCAATGTAGTAAGTGTCCACAAGGAGGGACATGGGATGGTATTCTAGATGTATGAATATCCTGCCATCAAAAAAAGATATGGTGGCATGCTCAAATTAAATTATAACAGCACATGTAGTTTTTTTTTTCATTGTAACATGTATCCAACATGACAGTTTTTTATTGTTCTTGTCCAATTATTTCATGTTCCAATATGACATACAAAAAGCCAACGTTCACATTCAATAGTTTGTAATGTAGTACACTTTTCTTACAGTGACACTAGAAACACTTACAGATTGGGGGATAGAAAGTGATAAAAGACATTAAAATTACAATTAGTGACAATCACATTCATCAATAGGTACAGTATATGTACATGTAATATCTCTTGTGTTTATAAGCCATTTAAAAAGAGAACAATAAAATAAAAACATGTATAGAGGACTAGTTAGTATTCAATCATTAGTTTGTATTGGGGCAATGTCTCTGTTGCCAAAACTGTACTTACTGTCAGTTAGAGCTAATATCATTGGCATTAACAATAAGTGTCACTATTATTATTTGCTCTTACCTCATAGCAGATGGGACAAGCTGAACGTGAACTCTTTTCAATGCACTAGAGAAAAATATTACCCCATTAAAAGAAGGACAATTAATTAATAAATATATGGCATAAGTGTAAATTTGATGACAAATTGACAGAATTCAAGACCTCTTTATAATGAAGTTTTCAATGAAAAATGTTGCAATATTGTGATTGATATCATGATACTTACATAATAATATGCAGGATTATCTCACTCAGGAAATCACAAAATATCAAAGCTTTTTCACTGATTAAATTTTACACTTTTATGTCTCAAAAAGATAACTTTAAAATAATGTAAGGTATGTGTAGGGTGAAAGTAAAGTTGACTGAGACTGCAGACAGGCCACAAGACTAGAGCACATATAACTTGTTTGCCATGGCATGAAGCAACTGGAGTATTAGCCTCCTGGATGGGATGCTAGTCCATCACAAGCAGTTTTCATCAGCATGGAAGCATCCCTAAAACTCTTCCTTAGTTAAATAGTTGCTGAAGCCTATTAATTACAATGTATTATATACAATGTATTATATTACAATGTATTATATACAATGTACATCTGGGTGGTAAGTGAAAATGCAGAGCAAGTTTCTTGTCAAAGTCTCAAACAGCAAGAGATTGAGCTTGAACCACCAAACTTCACATCAGAATTCACAGGCACTTTAATCACTAATTTATAACAGCCAATGCACTCTATAACAATGATTATCATTAAAAGAATAGTTTACATGTAAATGGAGAAGTACAAAATATTTCTTAAATATAAATCAGGGCTGTTACTAATTTTTGAAGTAGCTGGGAAAAATTTAAAAAGCAGCTGGGAAAAACAGTTCCATTAGCAGCATTGCCTTGTTTGTTTATTCAAGCAGCCGGGGTTCAGCCCCAGCCCCTGGGCCTATTGACAGCCCTGGGTCTATTGACAGCCCTGGGCCTATTGACAGCCCTGGGCCTGGTTGTTTGAAAGCCAGTTAACGTTAACCCAGGATTAAAACTTAACTGAGGATTTAATTTCTCTTGTTAGAAGTGTTCTGACAAGCTTATTATAAGCTACATGCGAAGACAAGTCAGAGACAAAACTAAAAGACAAAAATAGTTTGGAAAATTCTTCATTGATTAATTATTTAACTGGAACCAAAATTGATGCTAACCCTTAACTTAACCGCGCTTTGAACAACCCGGCCCTGATAAATATTTTATAATACTGTGCACTACACACCTTGTGCGAGTCTTTCAACTGAATACCTAAGCACATATCACATCTACTGCAGTGAAAGAAGTTCTCCTCTCCACCAACTCTGCCATTTAAAAATGATATGTAAATTAATGAGCCAGGGTAAAAATGTCTGAAAAATAGGCAGTCTATGACTGCATGTAGCTTACTGCGCCTGTTATTACTTAGATTATCGTAGGATTTCCTGGCCCGCTAGTCCCCCCCCGCCCCCCCCCCCCCCCCCCCCCGTGCCTCCCTGGATTTCCAAGCTGAGAGACCCCCCTCTCCTGCCCGGATTTGCAATAAATTTTTGGAAGCCCTAAATTTACAGGTAATGAAAATACATGTAATCGCATTCAAGAGATTCTGTTTTTATAATTTTCAAAACCGTGGTGACGAGTGCTATAAATTGGTGAAACATTTTAAAAATAAATATTGCGTGACGCATCATGAACCCCCTTCCCTTCCCCCCCCCCCCCCCCCCCCCCCGTGATTTCAAGACTAAATCGAAGTGAATTTTTTCTAGTTCCCAATAACTGCTTTGATTTTGCCATGTATTAGTTTTTCCCGGCTTCATAGTTTTTTCAAAGTGTTGTCGCAAATACCTTAAATAAAAGAGTTAAACGCTAATCAGAATTCAGGATTTGTTTATCCTAATTGCAGCGTTAGCGTCTGCGAATTATATTTTATAAACATCACAAAATAATATTTAAATTCAGCAACCTACTTTATTATATCAAGTGTTTTCTAAAATTTCCGACTTTTCATGTGTATATAGAATGCCATTCTTATCCGTAAAGATGATTCGCATAATGTTTTCGTGAATCAAAAATATCTTAAATCAAACTTTACTTCAGAAAGCGCTATTTAATTTAATTATATTTACTAGCGCGCCTCTACCGTGATTATTGGCTTCATGAAGAAAACATTCGAAGAAGTTTGATCGCAATTTGCACAAGAAACGAATTCTCTCAGTTGAAGGTTTTATTCGAATATCTACTAGTTTAGTCTCAAGAGCAAAACGCGTCAAATTATCGCATCAAGGAAACTGTCGGCCACGCAAATTTGTTCAGCATCTGGCGAATTTCTCGCTCGACCGATTGTGGTCAAGTTTTCTAAATATTTCTCAAAAGCCACTAATAAGACAAAGAAACAGTCTATGAAATGTTTCTTACAAAGTAAATGGACATTAAAAAATGTGACTTTCTTTACCGCAGTTTTCCAGGAATGCTTGCCTGCCGCTTCGAGTATAAATTCTGAAAGAAGACATGTCCTCACTTGTGACAAATTTCATCGCTTTCAGCCTCAAACCACCACTACAAAGGCATAAAAATCTTCTAAAGGACTTTTTCTTTCCATTTCGAAGTCTTAAAAGGTGTGCTTTCATTCCAGTTATGCAAAATGAACGTCTACAAAATGGAAGCGTGGAGTTCACGGGCGGCCATATTTGTTAGAAATCTGATAGTCTTCTCTGAGTGAACATTCGATTCGGGCCATTCGAAGCTATCCTCGACAAACGTTGAACAACCGACGAGGTTGCGAAGCTATCCTCGACAAACGTTGAACAACCGACGAGGTTCCAAAACAAAAGAGGAGTTAAGATCGGGGAATTTCGGGTCAAAATCGGCAGAGTTCGTTGTGGGCTCGGATTCTATTGTTACACTCACTCACTCACTCACTCACTCACTCAAACGGATAGCATAGTAGCTTACGCCTCTTTAGGCAGTAAGCTACAAAAAGCTGGTAGTTAAAGGGAGGGTTTCACGGTTCAGCGCATGTGCAAGTTATGGCGTAAGCCATTTAAGACTCATTTAAATTCATTATTTAGACCAATCAGAAGCGAGTAGATAACTCTGGCGGGAAATTTTCCCGTGAAAGTGTCGCTGATTGAATGGATGATTATACATATCAATGTGCGCCATGAAAGCCACCAGAGCGTAGAATAAATCCTTTGGGTCAAAGGTTTTATTCAGTGTTGACTTTGTAGGTGTAATCCGTTGAAATTTTCTGTGAATTTTGGTCATCCTTTGCTTTATTTGGACTAATTATAGTATGTGATTATTGAAGTAAATATGAGTGGTTTTTAACCGATAAAATTGGCAAGTTAGCGAATAAAGCATTTTAATATGTGCACATGCGCCGAACCGTGAAACCCTCCCTTTAAATCTCCAGCTTCCACAGCAACAAAACTGGGGGTGCTAAACTTTGAGAAAAGTACTAAACAAAAACATCCCTCACTTGACTAATAACCATGTCATGCGAAAGAAATGTTTACACCTTACACCATTACATAGCTCCCCTTTACTTCTCAGTTGCTATTAATAGCAACTACAAACTAAAACTAAAAACTAAAATAATTTTTTTTAAATTAAGAGTAAAGGAGTTAGTTATTATATATGTAGGATTTTCGAGAATGATCCCTTTCACAAGCAAACAATATTTTACTATTTACATATATAAGATTAATAATCACAACACCTGCAAATTCCACAACCTTGGCAATGAAATTGTCCTTTTTCTTGGTCATCAAACAATCTGCAGATCTCACAGAAATACCGTCCAAACTTTATACCACAATCTTTACAATGAGATGCTACCTGTATTGATAAAACACCATACTTTAAAATTATGAGTGTACAGTACATCAGTAAAAGGATTTTTCAACCGAGACATGTGTTTTGATGCGTATCTACCTTGAAGTAATTAAACTTGTCCTGTTCTTAAGTCAGTGATCACGATGACCGATTGGATTAGTGCACGGAATGACAGCTGGATGGCCCGAGGTTCAAGTCTCGCTCAGGATCTCCTTTTTTTTTCTTCTGTTTTTTTTTTCTTTCTTCTTTGGACTGAACATTATGAAAGTGATGTACTGTATTTTTCTTTTTGCGTTTGTCAAAAAATTATTGAACTGTGTCAGTGTGAAATCATAAGCTTACCGCAATATTGCATCACGCATAAGCATTTCTTATTCATGGGTTGGCTCTTAGGAGCCTTTGGTTGTAACTACTGTCACATAGATTATCATACAACATTACAACTCAAACATCAGTCACTAACAACTACAGTCCTTTTCATGACTACTCTCACATGCATTATTATCAACATGACGACTCAACAACAGTCCCTTTCATGACTACTCTCACATGGATTATTATACAACATGACGACTCAACAACAGTCCTTTTCATGACTACTCTCATATATGGATTATTATACAACATGAGGACTCAACAACAGTCCTTTTCATGACTACTCTCACATGGATTATTATACAACATGACGACTCAACAACAGTCCTTTTCATGACTACTCTCACATGGATTATTATACAACATGACGACTCAACAACAGTCCTTTTCATACTACTCTCACATGGATTATTATACAACATGACGACTCAACAACAGTCCTTTTCATGACTACTCTCACATGGATTATTATACAACATGACGACTCAACAACAGTCCTTTTCATGACTACTCTCACATGGATTATTATACAACATGACGACTCAACAACAGTCCTTTTCATGACTACTCTCATATGGATTATTATACAAATTATCAACATTACTACTCAAAACGTCACCCACTAACAACAGTCCTTTTGGTGGCTACTCTCACCTGGATTATTATACATATACATGACAAACTATTGATAGTAACTGGGTTCAAACGTCAGTCAATAATTATAACAACAGTATGTCCTTTTTTAGGACTATCAATGGTACTTTCATCTGGACTACTTCACTGACGAAATATCTGTCTAGTTGGGAAATGAAACTACTGGAACTAATTTACGTAAAACCAACTTTCCATATGGGCTGCATCACACAGAAAGGGCCTGGACATCAAATTTTGTCGATTTTGAGTTTTCAGCTTTTTTGCCCACTTCAATCCCTAAATAATATTATGGAAGCGAAAAAAGACCGGAAAGAAAAATTTAAACCATAAAAATTGTGCCTTGCACATACCACAAGGCTTTCGCCATCTTGGATTCGTTTTGCCACGAATTTCGGTAATAAAATCACAAGGCGCTCATAGTCAGTTTAGATTACAAGAATCATTTTAATTTTATCAGGTTAGATAAACCAAATTTAGATCTATCAGAAAAGTGTCTTTCTCAGGTATTTCTGATCAGTATTTGAAAGTATATTGCTAATAGCGTTTTCCCCGCGATACACACACAAGTCTGAAAACAATCGGGCCGAGCAGGAGAGTGGGATCGAGTACAAAAATCACGTTTGTGAAAACTTACTGAACGAATTCAACTGCAACCTACGAAGAAGCTATGTTGTTTTGACTTTTAGCTGAAGTTCTGAGCAGATTTCTAGATGTATTTTCCACGTATTTTCACTCCTAACATTTTGGGAAACTTGTGGCTCGGTCTTTAAAACATTCTAGAATCAAAATTGGTGAAGGAATTTCCATCTCCTCTACCTCTTCCTCGCCAGAAACATCTTCATTCTCTTCCTCACAGTTGCTTGACTCCATAAATTCTGACTAGCCAGTCTTGTAGGGTCCGGGTCACAAATGGAAGCTTCATTGTCGCCTTCGTCACTCAACGGTGCTACAACCGAAAGTTGGCTTCGTTGGCTTAAAAATTCCTCACCATATAAAACGCTTTCTAATATTTAGTCTTTCATTACTTCATAAAGCTCTGGATCAACTGAGGAATCCAAAGAAAAACTCTCCATTGTGTAACGATAAAGAAAACTATGAAATAAACCCGACAGAAACTAAAAAAACACAGAGAGCAAAGCAACAAACCTTCTCTAACAGAATAGAAGAAAATAATGAAACACTCCACAGATCAGGATAAAACTCACTTTAATCCACAAAATTAGCAATAAAATACAGCTTCGATCCCCTATCTGTGAATGGAGAAAGATTACCTAGGTTTCAATGGAGCTCCTGGCTGCTTTAAAGGGTATCTGAAGTCCACTTGAGCTAAATTTATCACCATAAACTGAACACTCTGCGTGAGTACCCAATTTAAAAAAATCCTCATTATAACGAACACAATCTAGCAGCCCAAACGTAAAATCTACCCCGATAAAACAAATTATAAATGTAAACGTGATGCAAGCCAAAAACAAGAGGTAAAGTACATTGGAAGATTTCTTTGATTATAAGCATCTACAGAACTGTAGCTGCAATGTTCAATTTTCTAGCATCTAGTCAGTGGTAGTCTGTTGTTTAAGTTTTGTTATATGCAGAGACTCACGGAACTCGCATCCTGAGAAACCCTTGATTATCATTGATACATGTAAATGTGAACAGTGTGTGTTATAAGGCAAAGGTATAACCTGTACAGTTTTCCAGTGCCATTGTTAAATGTACAGTCAGTACAGTCATATACAGGCATTAAAGTGCAAATGCTATTTGTTCCAAGATCCAGAAATGCTAGGTAGTGCGACATAACACCATTACAAAACAATATACATTGTACCATTACCTCGATATAACGCACATTGTGGTTATTTTTCAGCAAATTCTTATAACAAGGTTTTTTATTTATTAACCCATTGACACCTGAGGATTTTTACTTTTTTCAGTGATTTTCTGCATACACACGCCCCATAGGATTTCATGACTTCATATTTAGAGTTACCATTGAAAGTGCTGCTGTTCTAAAACACTGAAGGCTCAAGTTTACTGGAAACCTCATTGTGACGTTGGCATTTCGCTTCGTTCGTTCTCAATAAAGACTTCAATATCATGTTTCTGCGATTTTTGGTAAGTTCACAGCCATTTTTCATCTTTAGTAGCTGCCTGATGAGCATCAAGCTTGAAGGTAGTTCAGAGTCCACTTCTCAACGAAGCGAGTTAAGTGTTGTACTTCGTTTATGAATTTGGCTCGTTGCTCGTTGAACTGGAAAAATGGCCGCCTGGAAACGAAGTACATGTAGCTTTGGGACTCGACTCTGGATGAATTTCTTGACCTACCGCGGCATATTTTGGAAGTTGCGACCACAGGAGAACACAACAAGCGCGAAATTTCGGCGGTGGGTCAGAGTGGCTGTGGACTTAGTATATATATGAAAAGTGTGGAGGAGGGAATGAACGCTTTCAAAAAATCTCGTTATTTCCCAGCATGCAGTGCGGTGGTGATGTTGAAAATCGAGGCAAGGTGAGTATGCACTAGAATAAGAAGCTGTAGCTCGGCCCGAGCAACGAATAAGAGCAAAAAAATTCACTGCTAAGCTAGGACTACAGTAGGACTGAATTTTGCTGTAAATGTTGACTTTTGGGTTTGCCACGATGATTTGAATAAAAAAAAACTAAAAGCAAAAACGTGATTTTTGTTGTTTTTCTATGACGTTAAAAATGGTAATTTTTGTTATTGTCCAAATTCAAACGCTGATATTCTGCAAAAATCGCTGACTTTTTTGTGTTTATTGGGTATCTCAATTTGAAAGACTTTCTAGTCAATGCTCACAACTGCTAGTTAAGGCAATGTTCGCACAATTGAGAAAGTTACAATTTTTTAAAGCAGTGGAGTCTTGTACGGGCAGTTACGGGTGGTTCAGGTGTCAATGGGTTAAAAAAATAATGAACCCTCGATATAACGAACCAATTTCTCCAGTCCCCTGGCACTTAGTTAAATCGAGGTTCCACTGTAGTGTTCTTAAACAGCAAGCAAAACGTTTACTTACTGTTTGACAAGTGCTGCATTGAAGACATTTAATTCCCTGCACAGTCTTTCTGTTCAACTCATGGTCTTCTTTTTCGTTATGACATAATCTGCAGTTGTAGTATTTATCACAACATGGGGCCTATTGAAACAAATTGCACAATGATGTGACAGGTACAAAACCTTAATAAGTTATGTATGGATCAGGCACAAGCTCACAAGATCTTACAGACTGTATTTCTAATTTCTGTTTCTGAATATTGTTATAAGATTAGATGAAGGATGGATCTTCAGCTAAGGAAAAGAACCAGGATCATTAATGATAATAAAGCATTAACACATATATTGATATTAAGATGGTACATGTAGATATGTTGTGGTTTAAATTTTTCCTTTGGTTTGAAAATTTGAAACCAGTAACTGGTTTCTTTCAGATTTATTACTATAATCTACTTGACAAATTAATAAAAATTAAAATAAAACAGGTTTGAAAATTTTCAAACCACAACATATACATGTATTCCTTCTTGTGCTCTCAAGTAATGCCTTTCTTGAAAAAAAAAAAAAGATCACAACATGCAAGTGACAGACTGACATAAAAATGTTAAATTCAATAGCACAAAAAATGTTTAATAGCACAAAAAATGTGTGTCATGAGAGCAACCGCCACTCGACAAAGAGAAGAAATGAGGCTAATCTTTGCAACATGTAACATTGACTTTAAATTCTAATTTTCCACGAGGCTACTTTAGCTTCATTTTTCATTCTCTGTTGCATTTAAGTGCGCTAAGTGCACGCTCGAATTCGCGTTTTATTTGAATATTTTTTAATGGTGTACACACAACAAATGTTACATGAGCACAAGCATTTGTCTCGTGAGAACACAAACACTAATGAAAGGGTTATCCCCGAAATGTCTGACTCTCTTTGTAACAGTTTTTTCAGCACTCAGTCTTAAGGTATCACCCAAGGAAAAAATTGCCATTTTTCAAAAATCAAGATTTTTAGATGTTTGTATAAATCTTTTCAACAACTTTCTTTAAAAAAAAATCCAGAAAAAAAGGTTTTTTCTGCGTAAAATTGAGCGCAAAAGATTTTTCCATGTTAATTAGTTTAATTGACCGCTGACAAGTCCTGTCATACTTGATTAACTTGTATGTCATCAAGTCACGTGATGTCGAAGACATGCAGTTCAACACGGGATTCACACGATTCACTGTTTACTGTTAGTGTTATAAAAAAGGACAGGCTAAACACGACTCCCACTCGTCGCAAAAACATATTTAAAAAGCCTAAAATATAAAGCTTTCCCAAGACTGCAGAGAGGATCGCGCTTTTAGATCATAGTTAAGAATTTGTTCTCTTCGATGATATAAACCTTTTGATCTCGGCGGATTATCTCTCAGATTGATAGCGGGGAGGATTCATGCTTACCAGAGCCGTTAGAATTATTTTATTTCTTTATGCCTTTATTCAGTGCTAGCTCTATTGGCATACATTGTGTTTTTTTTGGCTCACTTTTGTTGCAAGATAAATACTTATCGGCTAAAGTTTGTTATCGCTTTGAAAGTGCTAGGATTGTTCAATTTCTCAGGCCATGATTTAATGTCTAAAGTCTGCGGCTTGCAAGACTTGAGAGAAAGTGTTTCCGGCATCACGGATATAGACATCTAAGATTCGACTCTCAAAAAGCTGTACAGCTGTAGTTTATAATTCCACTGCAGTGAAATCATGAATTCTTGCAATCATTTTTAGCTCCTAAGTTAGTTCTGTTGTTGAGTAGTGTGTCTTAGTGGAGCTAGGATGAACCTTTATTGCTTTGTAATAGCGTTTGATTTAGCATCCAGCAGATAATCTGCAACGTAGTTGCTGTTTTGTAAATCTCACGGATGCTAGTAAATTCTTGAGTCCTTTCCTTAAGCAAGGAATGAACATAATTTTATGTCTTTAAGCAAGTCTCATTTCAGACAGCATGTCCTCCTTCGCATTTACAAAGGCTCCGGTTAGAAATGTTCAATTTCTGCCGGAGCCTTTTGTTTCCTTCGCTTTGCAGCAGGCGGATTTGATGTGGCGACTTTTGCCCTGGATTTTGTCCTGGTTTTCGGCATCTTTATCGAACTGGTCAGAATCCCAAGAAACGGAAAAACATTTTGTAAATTTATTGTTACGTAAAATACGGAGTTTTTGTAAATAAAACGATAAATACATGCTTACTAACCTCGGTGAATCGCGTCTGAGAGCGGTGGTTTTGTAGCAGACAAAAGTATTTCCCGCCGTGGCACGCTATTTTGTTCCTGTTACATGTTACCTGTTAGATTCCTATTGTTAGTCAAAGCTGATCGCTCTCTGGCATCGATCAAAACATAACTTGCTTGTCATTCGGGCATCATAATCTCATTACCGGTAAGAGGCCGCAAAAAATATATTTTCCTCTTTTTCTCGCAATGAAAATTTCGGCGAGTTGAGCATACGTTTTAAACTACAAGTCGGCAGCCCCTGGACCAATTTTGCCGAAATTTGGCAAAATTATTGTCAGATAGTTTTCCTACAAAACCGTGTCTGCGAATTGTAAATGCCCTTTACATTTTGAAGTTACAGCATTTTCCCCACAGAGATTGCTTATTATTTGTCCACCTGAACTTCGTCTGCTTATAACAGAAAAACTAAAACGCACTTTTCAAAAAACTGAGACACGGTTTTTTAGTCGTACGTGTCAAGAAGCGAATGATGTGTTAATCGTTTTCTTCCGTTTATTTTTGGCAGGCGTGAACCTTACTTTAAGAACACATACACTTTTGCAAATATCTTATCATTTTCAGAATTTATTAAACTTGTGCCCTTTTTAGAGGAATAAGCCATAATCTGGAACTATTAAGCTTTCAGAAAATATACGGTTTATAGGGGTTTCTATTAAAACAACTCGCGCTAGAGCGATCTGCGCGTGGACGGTCCTGAGGGGTGGCTGATACCTTTACTAAATTTCAATACAGTCAAACCTCTGGTTGCGACCACCTCTCGTAAGCGACCACCTCTCCTCAGCGACCAGTTTTTCAAAATACCAAAAGTTTCCAAGTCAAATCACTATATTTGGAACCTCTTGTAAGCGACCACCTCTCGTAAGGGACCGCGACCACTTTTAGAGCTAAAAGTTTGAAATTTTCTTTTGTTTTTAACCTCCCGTAAGCGACCACTTGACAGATAGTAGAGCGAAAATTGGATAATGATGTGTTGTAACATCGCATTCCTGGGTAGTATAAGAGACAGTAATTTCTCAATCAGAAGTACCATTTTTTTTTAATTGACTTTTCACATGAATAAAACATTAAAACAAAATGTACATATGCTGTACTCTATCAATCTTAAAAGAGACGACCTTAAATGTCTTATAATTACAGAAAATTAGAACTGATTTCCTGCTTTTCCTGATTTTCCTCGCGCGATCGTACGACCAACCAACACAAAAAGTAAGGACTCTTCTGATGTCTAGGACTAGTGATTTTTAATACGCTTGTTAACATGTAAATCACCAGTAATATAAAAGTGCTGTCAAATTTAAAGCTTGCAATCCAATCCTTATTAGTTCATGTTCAGTTCCCCTTAACGTTTAGAGAACATTAAAGATTTAATTTGTAACTATCGTGAGACTTGTTCCGTTCGCCGTATTAGGTAGTTTATTAGAAGCGAACCATGAAACTCTGAATAAGTATTTTGGAAAGCTTAAATATTTTTGTGGCTACTAAAAGTTATTATATGGGTTAAGATGGGCATTGGCGCATGGGGTAAGTCTCTGCAGTTACCATATGCTAATGAGGCAAAATTTTGACCCAATATGGTATGAACTCTCGTAAGCGACCACCTCCCGTAAGCGACCACCTATGCTTGACATTTTGGGTGGTCGCTTACGGGAGGTTCGACTGTATTATCAAGTCACGACATAAACTGACTTACAGTACTCTGAGGTGATTGACTGCTGGTTTGAATGGGTGAATGGGTCTGACTGAGATACATGCACAGTAAAATGCTGCTTGCCCAGGAGGGGGGGTACTCTGATATGTAAGCTACATGTATATGGGTATGTGCCACTGTGAAGGGTATGGTTTTCAAGCAGTTTAGTCTGGGATAGGGTAAAGAAATCAGAGAGTTTTGGTCTAGTATAGAGCATCATTTGCCGGGAAACTGATCAGTCGTATGAAGAATTAAGTCTAGAATAGAAATTGAAACTCGGAAGAGAAAGCGTCTTCCCTAAACAGAAATAAAATCATCGCGGCAAGATTGTTGACAGATAGTTTTTCACTAATAGTGACACAGTTCTAAAAATAGCAAGTCTGGGATAGAGTAGGGATTTTTGGTGTCTAGTCTAGTTTATACAATGATTACTGATACTACGCACTCTGTTATTGGTCGTTGCCTATGATCTATCAGAGTACAGACGCACGGCTGACATCATAGAAAAATTGTTTGCTTTGTTTTCTCCAACATAGCGCACAGTTTTGAAAATGTTTGTGAGATTATTCTGGTTTGAGCAAGTGAAAGCCTTAAAAAAAGGTTTAGCAGGAGCTGTTTACGAGCAAGAAAAAGAAGAAACCAAGACGAAAAGTGTTCTTGATGACTTGAAAAATACCTAAACTGGAACAAATCTTCGAACAGTCGAGTGCTATGAGGCAAGTTCGTAATTTTACTCTTTTTACTTTTCTGTTCATTATATAAAACAAATAGATTCCATTTGGCCGTGTCTGTTCAGTTATAGATCACAGAAGACGTCAAAATGTGGTTAGAACATCAGTGACACACTCGCCTGCGGCTCATGTGCCACTTTTTTGTTCTTACCATATTTTGACGGCATCTGTGATCTATAACTGAACAGACACATGGCCAAATGGAATCTATTTGTTAAATATCGGGTTGCAATATCAGCTAAACATGGTCTGGTATAAGGTAAGGGTTTCAGAGTCCCAGCGGCACGTCCCCACCCAAAAATATCCACAAGCTCACAAATAATTTGAGGACTTGGATTTGAGCATATATTTTAGCAGATCGACTGATTCAGCTGTCTAAATGTAACAGATCGGTGGATTTGCATACCCCTATTCACCCCACCCTGATTGAATATTTCTCATGTCATGAGAATCATTCCTGTAAGCAGTTGCCAGCTCCATTATGTTATGAACACTTTTCTCTGCTTCCCGAGGGTGTCTGCCCTGGGGGGGGAGGGGGGGGGGGACTCCCCCAAAAAACCTATACGGGTATGTGCCGCCCAACAGGGTCGTGATTTTGGGACTCCTGATCTAGAACGGGGTATCCATTTTAGAGACATTTCCTAGAACGGGGTATAATATTTTGAACACATGAAAGCTTCAGATTATCAGCAGCCATTTTTTCTAGAACGGATATTAAGAATTGACCTATTTCTAGAACGGGGTATCATTTTGAGTGCAAATTCTTTCTAAAACGGGGTCCAAATTTGGAGACCAGGAAGGCACATACCCACCCAAAATATACCTGTTGTGGTTCAATGAATCTCAGACAAAAGAAATTAAAAATTAAACTGGTTTGAAAATTTTCAAACCAAAACAAAAATGAAACCACAACATACCCAAGTACCCCCCCCCCCCCCCCCCCCCCCCGGGTGTCTGCTTACAGGAGCTTTGACCGTATCAATCAATTACGACAATTGGAATCGATTGTTATAGATTACCATCGATTTTCATTGACCATCGATTGTCTAGGCCCTGTTTTAAAACGTCATTGTAAGCTCTTATCTTTATATCACTAATTTTTAATTATAACCAAAACAAATAACTATTTTCATATCCAATAAACTCCAATAAAAATACAAATAGCAACTAATACAGTGTAGAACTAAGTAAATTTAAAAAACAAACAAGCAAGTATATCAAGGATTTGACAGTCAATTTGTTCACCTGAAACGAAGAATACTTGGAAATGTTACCCACAGACAGTTGGTTAAATGCCAATACAACATCTTGTAGTTATAATCATATGACCAAGATGCAGCAAAACGGTAAAATCAATAACTTAAGCTTAACCCTTTAAGCTTACACGAAGCTTTTGTAAGCTCTGAAAGCTAGTCTTTAACATTTTATAAGCTGATGGATTTGAGGGCTGGTATGCACACAATCATCGTATCGCTCAATGGTTAGCTGCAAGTCCGTTTAAACGGATTGGGAATAAATAAAATTAATACAATGGTAACTTACCAGTAAGGAACAACGCCTAATATAGTGTTCACAGCTAGAAGACATGACCGTAGCGGTTTTAAACAACTTTTTTTGCTCGTTTTTGGATGTAAACTTAAAAGATGGCGATTTTAATTTTGGTACATACCTCGTCACCAGTCCCTCTGTAATTATTCCCCACGTGACAATCAAAGTGCTATCCAACGCAACACAAGACGCAATGCCGCAATGCGTTTTGAGAAGGCGCCAAGTCGACAAAACAAACAAAAGGAGCCAAGCCGTTATTAACTGGCTCGTCGCTCTGCGACGAGACAGTTCTTAAAATACCCCTTTTTTTTTTTTTTTTTTTTTTTTTCCCCTGTCGGGTCACCTGCCCCGGGAATCGCTTTTGCTGCGGCCAACACCGTACCTAGTTTACTTCCGGTTTTCAGAAATGGCGTAATCAGTGATGTCGCAACTATAATTCAAATATTTACCGTTCTAATTTCAACGGAATTGTTAAACATTAAATCGCTGTGATTTCAGGATGTGTTCTATTTCTGGTAAAAGGAAAGCGGGTTGAACTTTTCTAACCAAATCAATTGTCAGACAGTCGAGTTTAGATCGAAAAACACGTCCCGGCAAGTCAACTGCTGAGTAAACAGCATTACGCCATGGAGCACGTTGAAATTCCAAGCATCTCGAATTTATGTCACGCTATGGTCGGCTGTTAATTATTATTGTTAATTTATTCGAAATCCTATCACCGATTCTCCAAAATGCCTGTGTTTAAACAATCCTGATTCCTTGTAGTAGCACAGGCTTCCCAAGCTCAAAATTCGTCTTTTTGATGTGTTTTGGAGAGCCCTTCGGGCGGCCGACTCTACATACGCTATGCGACAGCTTGTGTATATAGAGAAATGTATGGGAAAATCACGGATTCTCTAAAATTGGGTAAATAACTATCTATTTTGAAATAAAGTTTACCTACCTCAAATGTGTCGCTTACTTGTGTCTTGTACCGAATTTAAAGCCATTCCGACGCCATAGCGAAGTTATTCGAAGTCGTTGTCTCGAGCGTGTTGGGCAATTTTTCTGATAATGATTTTTTTTTCCGTCTTGATGTTGTACAATAATTTTTTTTTCGGGATTGTTCCATACCCTTTTTCCTTTAGTTTGCTGTGCATTACTTTTTTCTTTACTTTTGCTGTGCAGGAAGTTTTTGTTTTGGTAATTGCCCAACTCCACCCCCCCCCCCCCCCCCCCCCCCCCCCCCCCCCTCGCCTCCCCGCCCTTAACAATAAAATAGTCCGTCCCTAAGGAGTGCTTGAAACGGGCTGTGGAATAAAAATAAAAAGTGGACTGGACTGTGCATATTAATAGATTCTAGATTGTATATTGTGGAATGCTAATATAAAACTGTAAAATAATAACCGGGTGGAAACTGAGACCAAACGAGCCAGTTTCGAAGCCCAACGGGCTCCTTGTTTCCATTTCTTTTGCAATAAAGTTCTTGAAAATGTTGGCTGGATGTTGAAATGGTCCAAAAATGCTAATCTTTCGATCAACTTTCCATCTCGTTGGAGCAATTTTCAGTGTCTCGTGTACAGGGACAGATACGCAAATTAGTCACTCCATCGGTTGGTCGGTTCGTTATCGGTTGGTCGGGTCATCATTAGGATAGGACTTTTTTTGTAATTCTCCCTGTGTATTACGTCATTCAGTTGTCGCGTTTCACACAATGCATAAGATGTCACGCAAATTACGCTATAATCAGTTGACTTCGAATGGATTTTGTAGCATTTAGGGGAATAAGTATAAGTCACTCGATCGCTCGAGCGCTGTCATCGCTCGTTCACAATCGGCTGTAAACTTTTGTCGGTAATTCCCCAGTGTATTACATTGTTTCACACAATGCATATTTATGTCACGCTAAAGCCTGCCGCACACCTGAGGAAAGTGCTGAGCAAAATTCCTCGCGAGGCAGTTAGCTCAGCTGTTTCCGCAAGTGTGCGCTGGATTTTTGGTGAGTTTTTCGCCTTGCGAGGTCGTGAGGCAAATATCTGACGTGTTTGATATTTTTTGCCTCACGAGACAAATTCCTCATCGTGTGCGGGCGCCGCGAGAATCTGGCTGAGCCAAATTAATCGATTAGCCAATAAAATTGCATAGCAAGCTCACGTGATTTCAAGCTCGACATTCAAGATGGCGGACGACGAGATGTTAAAACTTCCAGTCGTAGCTCTTCTTATCCGTTTGTTTGTGGTAGTATACAAAATGTAATATTACATTTGTATAACAGCAATTGCTGTAATTGATATTGAAACAAAGTTTTAATATCCACTTTTTTAGAATATTCTTAGGATATACACCTAATTGCAGTAATGTTGTCATAGGAAAATGAAAAATAAAAAAAGCCAAATAGGAATTAATTAGCTTAATCATCATTCACAGCGACACGCGGCACGATTAAGCGTGCAGCGGCTATTGTTAATTTAAATTAAGCGTGCAGCGGCTATTGTTAATTTAAATTAAGCGTGCAGCGGCTATTGTTAATTTAAATTAAGCGTGCAGCGGCTATTGTTAATTTAAATTAAGCGTGCAGCGGCTATTGTTAATTTAAATTAAGCGTGCAGCGGCTATTGTTATTTGTGTGTCTATTAATTTCTATTGGCCTTTTTTCCATTTTCCGTTTTTCCATTTTTCATTTTTCTATGACAACGTTATTGTAATTAGGTGTAATTTAAATTTAGCATTTTATTAGATTTTAATACAGTAAACATGCAACATACAAGGCTGCATAGAACTCGACAAGTTTATCCTCTAGGATAACTTCGTTAACCACACTCCTGTCCGCCATCTTAAATGTCGAGCTTGAAATCACGTGAGCTCGCCATGCAATTTTATTGGCTAATCGATTAATTTGGCTCAGCCAGATTCTCGCGGCGCCCGCACACGATGAGGAATTTGTCTCATGAGGCAAAAAATATCAAACACGACAGATATTTGCCTCACGACCTCGCGAGGCGAAAAACTCACCAAAAATCCAGCGCACACTTGCGGAAACAGCTGAGCTAACTGCCTCGCGAGGAATTTTGCTCAGCACTTTCCTCAAGTGTGCGGCAGTCTTAAGATGTTTTCATCGTTTGGGTCGAGACAAACAAATTTTATTCATAACGCTCAAGTAAGGGTTAGACAATGAACGCGAGTGTTCTATGGGATATAGTGCCTCGAGCATAGATAGAAGGCCACGAGGGCGTAGCCCGAGTGGCACTTCTATCTGATGCGAGAGGTGCTATATCCCATAGGACACGAGCGTTCATTGTCTAACCGTCTTAGAAAATGGTCACATCCGCGAAGAAACCATATTTTATGCAGATTGTATTTATGAGCGTATTTTAATTGTGTCATTCACACGTAATGTTGGTAGAATTTTACGAATAACAATGCTTTTCTATCTTTGGAGCTTTGTTTATTCTTTGTTGTTTTGATGGCTCATTTGCTCCGGCTATGAGCCAGTATACAGAGCTCAAGGAACTTGAGGCCGTTCTGCCACTCATGAGTTACTTGCTTTTGAGAGCGTAGACATATCCGAGTGCTTGGGGAATGAATTCGATAAAAATGCACGTTTCCAAAAGCCTACCACAGTGAACGAAATTGAGCAAAGAGAAAGAGACAGAATTCCAAAGCACGGTGAGACCAGTCTTTCGTTTAATTTTCCCTAAAAATTGTTAAGTCGAATTTGGTTTTGTTATTTTGGTGATTAATCTCTTGCTTAAGTTATGTAAAGCGAAAACTTCAAATAAAATTGTCATTTTTATAACTGCAAGTTGTTTTTGTTTAAATTAGCAGCCTGTAATTCATTAGTATGCTCTATATACTCATTAGTATGCTCTATTTTCTCATTAGTATGCTCTATATAGAGCATACTAATTAGGCTTTTAAACAAAGGAAAAGAAAAGAATTCATTAGTATGTTCTATATAGAGCTTACTAATGAGTAGTTATTTTACCCCACAATTTCCCTGGGTTTCAAAGCCCCCGCCTCTTTACATAATTTAAGACAGTTTATGGGATATAGAGCACACAAATACTCGGCACTGATTGGCTGAGTGGGTGTGACCATTTTCTAACTATCAGATAGTAACCGACAAACTGCAAGGCTGATCTGACCACGTAAACCCGGCGTAGCTAATCGAACGAATCCGAACCAAAAACCAATCGAACCCAATCGAACTAAATCGTTCGATTGGAGTTCGATTGATTCGGCAATCGAACATAATCGAACTGGAACTTTTGGGTGAGTTCGATTAAGTTCGATTACCGAATCCAATCGAACCCAATCGAGGCGATTGGTTCGATTTTGTTCGGTGGAAGAATTTCACCCTTTAACTGATCCTTTACTAGCGGAGCAATTGTGAGAGATATTAACACATTTCAATTAACTAAAATCTTTATTGTTACGGTGATTCGAAATTGATTAATTTACAATATAACATGAACAGCTCAGTACTTCATATCGCTCGGAATAACACCGAACGGGGATAATATTAAAATGTTTATACCGTCGTCGGTAAAGTTTCGGATAGATTACTAAAAAACGACCACTGCAACTGGATCTGGACGCACGCAACGGTGTACAGTGTGTACAGAATAGTTACCACTAACGCTAAAAGTGTTCTCATTACCTCAAAGTAGATTTCTATTAAAACTGCAAGTGGTGTTTGCAGAAGCTGCTGCAAAATGCAAGCAATGTAAGCTAGACTTTCAATGTTAGAACAGTTCATTAAATGTAACAAAAATAAGACTAACGCCAACAACAAAATTTTTTTCTCAACATCATAATCTATAAAGTAAACAAAGTATGGATTGTTCGTGCGCTCGTCCGCTTTGGTGTTCGGTTCTTCTGCTGGTTTTGGGATATCCGGAATGGAAGCGACGTAAGTGGAGTACTTTAAAGTGGTTAAAGATGTGGAAGATGAATCCGATGATGTTGATGTTTGATCTTGAACGAGGTCGGTGTCTATGGTATGTTCCCTTGACGTGCTGTTGGCCCTATCGGCCTTTGATCGCTCCGTCAAAACTCTTTCAACGAAAACTTAACTTATAACTTACTTGACCGCAATGCTTTGTTTCAGACCAGATTAAACTAGTTTTATATTTCCGATTGTTGAAGTGTTCGATTATGTTCGATGAGTTCGATTACGTTCGATTGTTGAAGCGTTCGATTACCGAACGTTCGATTGCGTTCGATTGGCAAAATTTTTCGGTGAGTTCGATTAAGTTCGATAACCGAACCCAATCGAACCCAATCGAGCGATTGAGTTCGATTAGGTTCGATTACCGAACGTTCGATTAGCTACGCCGGGCGTAAAAAAGTGGATATTACGGTCACGCAAAATCTACTTTTTTACGTAGTCAGATCAGCCTTGCAGTTTGTCGGTTATGTTTGTTAATTTTTTTTGGTCTTTCGTAGATCCTACGTATCGTTTACAGCATTATCGTTTGCTTTATTTTTCCGCGATATTTTGCAGATTTGAGTTCTATCAGATAGTAACACGATAAGAACTAGCGCTATTTTAAAAGATACAAAATTCGCAATTGTCCCAAAAATTCCATTTTAATCCTTGCAATGAGACATAAAGGACGATTCAGTTGAATTCTTAGATGGGCCGGCTAAATTACAAGACATACAGCGAATCGCTCCGTAGACTGAACATCGCGAAGAAGCGACGTCGGTATTTAGGTGAAAGCCGGCTTCCCAAATTAGGCAGAGAACCACAGCAAAATCAAATTAGAGCATTCAAAACACACCAGAACGGTGCTAGAAGCGAGGAAAATGCGATAACTTCTTGCTTGATTCCAAGAGACCCAACAACTAAGTTGGTCCGGAGAAGAACATTCGTCCATTTCCACTGGGTACTTTTAGACATCTGAGACATTGAGATATTAATTGCGCCGTACGATCCCAAAATCGCGAAACTATCCGAAACTAAATCAAGACAAATAGATTATTTACATGTATGAACAATTGAGACATTTCGGAGCACTCAGCTCCCCAGGATTGAATGGATTGTGCCTGATTTCCACGACGATCGCGGGGTGACCCTATTCCGCGGAATGACGGAATGAAGGAATGGAATGGTGGAATGGCGGAATATTCTAAAACATGGAATGGCGGAATATTCTAAAACACGGAATGGCGGAATATTCTAAAACATGGAATGGTGGAATATTCTAAAACACGGAATGACGGAATATTCTAAAACACGGAATGGCGGAATATTCTAAAACACGATTGTCGATACGATCAGGGCGCGAAAAATGATCCTTTTTCGTGCCCTGATAAGAGATAAGATGCCCTTTCATCCTCCTGCTGCCTTAATATCGCAGGCTCACTTTCCCACACTCAGAGAAGTACGGCAGCATGGAGGAAGACGACGGTAAGTGTTGCAATTGCTTTGGAACTTTAAATGTCGCGTTTTTGGTCATTTTCAAGGCATTATACATGACGTGATTTCGTTTTTTTTGCGAGCTGTTTTGCTAAGTCAGTGTCCTTTCGAAGTTTGTGTTACAACACGTAAGCTTCATAGTTGCGTGTGATTTTCTCTCGCAGATGTTGTGTTCATTGCAGAGAAAAAACCCATCGGTAAGTAAAAATAACATTTTAAGCCGCTTAGTAATGAAGTTGTTACATTCATATATGTATGTATAAACGCGGTCATGTTAAAACGCAGACTGCAGACTGCAGACTACAGACTGCAGACTACAGACTGCAGACCATGCAGACTGTGCAGACTGAGAATTTTTTTCCTGATTATTTTGTTACTTTTCCAAAAACAAAAACCGTGAACACTTTGATTTGATTTTGACATTTCCCATTGTGCAGCAACCAATCCGAAGCGACTCGAAACCGCAAGAAACCCAAACAAACGGTTTAGGGACGGACCATTAGATTTTTGAGGGGGGGTTGGGCAATTTTTTGGTGCAGGATATTTTTTTCTACGCTCAAGACTGTGCAGGATTTTTCTTTAAGCCATGATTTGCTTGCATGATATTTTTTTTGCGAGTCTATATGTTTTAATGCCTGACACATATACGTGTTAGGAATATGACTGGAAAGGCCATACTACAGACAGGAATACTATAGCAAGTCAGATCTGATGTAACAGCAGCTTGATAGCATGAAGCCCGGTCCGCGCGGTGTTGTAACTGCCCCTACAATTTTCTTTACACCAGCCCCCTGTTGATGTCGCTTCCACAGTCCATCGTGGTACATCCAACCATTTTACAATTACAGGGGCGGCGCCGGAAATATAATGTTGGTGGGGCGAATCTCCTGTGCCGAGCGCCGAAGGCGCGAGCTGCTAGGGGGGTCCGGGGGCATGCTCCCCCGGGAAATTTTTGAAATGAAACTCTCTGAAATGCTATATTTCCAGCGTTCCTGAGACTGGAGAAACAGTTTCCAAGGCCAGCTTTAAGTTCAGTTTAATTCTCATGAAAAGTACATGTACACGAAACACTCTCTGAAACTTGGGTGTAACTCCATTTTGGTTGTTTGTTCAAAGTAAATTTGACTGTCACTCGAATATTCTCTGTCAATTCTTGTCAGTATGGGAAGGCTTTGGAAACGAATTTTCCAAAGCGATTTTCTCTGTCATTAGAGGCAGAAAGAAACTGATTTCCATTATCAGCCATGTTCAATTTGTCAGTTAATACAATGTCTGGATAATGCAATGATTTAATCTTTCTTGTGACATAGTTTGTTCGTAGATATGTCTTGAGCCTTCTTAGGGCAGAGGCCGAGCGCTAACTCACAGCATTGATGGATTTGTTTGATGGATTTGTCGGTAGCTGGAGTCCGATAGCTGACGTCCGAGTAACTCAATGGGGTATTGAAATGCTTGGTTCACAATATCCAATCTCCAGTCTAAAGTCAGTCACAATATCTCCGATGCTAAAATTGTAGGCTTTTGATTAATTAACGGAATATTTATTTTGCAAACTCTAATGCATTAAAGCGCCCCACCATCAGATCTGGTCAAAGGATGTTGCTACACTATTCATCTCCTCCCACCGTCATTTTGAGCTGTCGAAAGTTGGTGGGGCAAATGCCCAGTAGCGGTAGCGGCGCCCCTGCAATTACAAGCTTGTTGTACAACACATAAACAAAGTATTTCTCATCCATTGAGATATACATGTACCTACAATGCCACTGTACAACTATAAAAGAGCCATTCCTTGTGTCAGAAAATATCTTACATGCTCATGAAATCAGTTAAAAAGCCTACAAAGAAACTTACGTCGGGTCAAAAATAAACCATTGTTATTGGCTAAACTAAACAACCAATGAAAAGATATAGAACATTTGATCCTCCCCAAGTGCATATAAGTCGCTAACATTCTACAACGTCAGTGTGATTTATTTGTGTTCTGACCATCTGCTCCTGGATATAAACTGTTCTAAAAATATAAAGCTTTGCAGGAATTTTTTTTCCTGGGGTTTTTGTTTTGCACGATATTTTTTTTGCAGTTCAAGGCCGTGCTCGAATTTTTTTTTTGGTATTTGCCCAACCCCCTCCCTCAAAAATCTAATGGTCCGTCCCTTATAGTCACGAAACCACGCTTCTCTGTTTCCTTGCAAAAGAATCGTCGCCGCCTTGCTGTAGTTTTTTTTTATCGCTAGTTTACCTTTCGTCTTTCTTTGTAAATGAAGTAGAAATCTGAGCGATTTTACTGTAACGGCTAAAAACCAGACGGACGTTTAGCTATACCTTTTGCCTCATGCTTAGTTGTCGCGTTCATCGGTTTGTCAGTGCAGTGTACACAACACTTGTCCGTCGCGGCCATTCCGCCATTCCGCCATTCCGCCATTCCGCCATTCCGCCATTCCATTCCATCATTCCATCATTCCGCGGAATAGGGTCACCCCGATGGCGTAAACTTGAAAAACGGCCGCCGGACGTTTTTCAAGTTTGTAGCGTTGCGTGACACTTCACGACATAGCCCCTTTTAAAGTGCCCCTGTGATCAAATTTTTGATTTTCATTTTTTTACCTTTACGTGTATTATTAGACTTTCTTACTCATCTTGCCAAATTTCAATCCATTTCGAACATCAGAAGGTATTTTATTTTAACATTTATTTCTGAGAATTTACGGCCGCCATTAATCAACCTTGTTCCAAGGCTTGGTTGCGAATGGGAGAAAGTGACGTCAAAGGCTCAAAAATACCTGACGGGTTGAAATTATAATAACAATCAGCAAAGAAAATTGCACGAAGAACAAGTCCAAAGTTTTTGTTGCTTTTCGCGTGATTTTCAATACTTATTGTTATTATAATTTCAACCCGTGAGGCATGTTTGAGCCTTTGACGTCACTTTCTCCCATTCGCAACCAAGCCTTGGAACAAGGTTGATTAATGGCGGCCGTAAATTCTCAGAAATAAATGTTAAAATAAAATGACTTCTGATGTTCGTAATAGATTGAAATTTGGCAAGATGAGTAAGAAAGTCTAATAGTACAGGAAAATGTAAAAAAATGAAAATCAAAAATTTGATCATAGGGGCACTTTAAACTGGCTAGACTTGTGTTTTCCGACGCTCATCAGAAACGATTACATTTTAAAACCGCACGGAGAAGTGTCAAGCCATACAACTAGAAATTCACAAATGCATTACTCTGAATGCTTTATATACCTCGTTTTAGAATTACTTCCGGTTTTTTTCTTTACGCGAGGCGACTGTCGCGACGAACGACAACTGCGCATAATGAACCGTCTACGTAACGATTTGATCTTCAAGTAGCAAACTGAAAACTACGAGTTTGCGAAGTCCAGAAAATCTGTTCGACTGAAGGATGCCAGTGCATTTGTAAAGAAACAAGCGTCTATCAGAAATGACCCGGTGTTTGCAGGACACAGTACAAATATTGAAGCGGAAAAACAGAAATACCAAACCCTCTCCTAAAGGCCCGTTTACACATGCGATTTTTGATGCAATTTTATCGCGCTCTCTGTTCGACTGAAGGATGTCAGTGCATTTGTTAAGAAACAAGCGTCTATCAGAAATGACCCGGTGTTTGCAGGACAAATATTGAAGCGGGAAAACAGAAATACCAAACCCTCTCCTAAAGGTCCGTTTACGCATGCGATTTTTGATGCAATTTTTATCGCGCTCTCCAATGCAACTTTTGTCGCAAGTGTAAACTAGCGGCGATTTCCTATTTACGGCAGCCATCTTACCTTACCTACATTTTTGCAAATCGAGCGATGCTCGAAAGTTGGAAAGGGTACAAGAAAGGGGTCCGAGGGCTGTCTACATGGATAAACACTCTACCTAAGAACAGTTGTTGCATAAAGCAAAGCTACCTACATTACTAAACAGGCGCCTACAACTGAGATATATGTATTCTGATGTATAAAGTCAAATGCAACTTAAGCCCTCCGAATATTTGTAACATCTTTTAAATTCATCCTACAATTTAAGACAGTCTGACTTCTCAGTTCCCAGATATAACACAGTAACATATGGTAAACACTCATTGCACTACTTAAGCCTGGTTTCCATATAATCGCAACGATCGCAACGATCGCAGCGATCGTTACGATCGACGATCGCTGCGATTCTTGCGACCCTTGCGATCATATGGAAACCATAACGTTGCGATCGTTGCGATTGCGATCGCAGAGATGGAATGCTAGGACGTAGCAGCGCCAGTGAAGGCAAATAACAAAAAAAAAAAATCGTTAGCCAGAGGAGCGAGGAGGAGCGAGTAGTATGATAAGCACGGCTGCCAGTGCATCCTCGGGCCCGTTAGTTTGAGCGTAACAAAACTTACCCTCAACTTTCCCACTAGAACCCATATGTTCGAATTGAAGAGCGCATACAGTGGTTGGTCAACACAACAACCAATATGTCAGGTCGCTGTTTCTCACATTCTCCCAAAACTTCGCAAAATTTCCGAATGCCTTTACTGTTTTAAATTTATCAGAAACATATTTGTTGTCTTGTTGCCCCAACCACTGTTTCGCTGTTCAATCCCAACATAATCCGACTAGCCCCCAAAAAAGCACATAAGCTCTAATACTTTGAACTAAAGGGGCCCTTCGGCTCCACTGGCAGCCGTGCTTATCATACTACTATCCCAAAAAACTGGGAGAATCTTTCTCCAGCAGAAATCTGGAGAAAAAACATTCGACAAAAACCATTTCATTTTTCTCCCAGAATTCTGCGCAACAAAACTCTGGTTGACAAATATGTTTTCTGCTGGGTGAAAACCATTTCAAAGTTCCATCTGGACAAACTATTTGAAAAAACAAAATTCATTTTTTGAATTTTGTTTTTTTTCATTTTAAACTCAGCTTCTCCAGATTTTTTCTGCCAAACCACCAAAAACATATTTGTCAAACAGAATCTGGTTGACAAAAAAAACACTGGGAGAATCTATCTGGGGAAAAAGTCTCTCCCGAAAAGAAAATGTCTGATTCCGAAGATGAAGATGAGGAAATAGATGACACTCCTGAAATTATTCAAGATACATATACAACCCTATGGCATTCACACAAAAATCCCAGACTGGAACATTTCAAAGTTATCATCCGTCAAAATCAGGGAAAGAACCAAATTCCACTCAAAGATCTCGAATTTTATCAAGAACAAATTCTCTCCCAAATTCCCCACCATGAAATCACAAGAAAAAAAGTCAGGGAGTTTGTTAAAGCTTCCAAATGGAGAAAAGTCAATGGCAACGATCATGAAATTTTCAATCACATCACAAATCACGACGGGAATGATTATGAACATCTGGAAAAATATCTCATTGATGATTTTAAATATTTCTCACTGGCATATGACGACCTTCATCCAAACAGAAAAAAGTTTCTTAATTTCAATCAAGTTCTTTTCACTCTTCTGCAAAAGAATGGTTTCAACCCAAATGAAGATGATTTCAAGCTTCTTATTCTCCCATCAAGAAGGGCAGAACAAGAAAAAATCATCCAAGCCATCTTCAAAAAATTAAAATGGAAAGAAAATGGAAGCCAGTGACCATGAAGATTGCCCCACCTGTTCAGAACAAGAAGAAAGAAGTGAAGATGAAACCCCAACAACATCTGACGAGGAATTCATTGTTTCTGATTCGGAGATGGAAGAAGAAGACCAAATAGAACACATCTATGAGACAATGATAAATCTCCAAGAGGAAAACAAGATTCTCAAAAATGAACTCCAAAAGCAAAGTTGTCTCCTCTGGGAAATCCACCGGGAATTGAAAGAAAGCGGTGTTATCAAATCATAAATGAATATGAATGACAAACATTCATATTCTAGCGTCTTATTTTTTGAGATAAGTTCTGAAATGCATCACATCTTCACATGTTTGTTTATATTTTTTGATTGTGAGAAGATTATCGCATGTTCTTTTGATTTCTTCCAAATAAGATGTCACTGGTGATCTTTGGAGAATTGAATTGAAATAATTCATCGTTGCTGTTTCAATCTCTTTCGTTTTTTTCGTAATTCTCAGAAAGTTGGTCGTCATTCCAACTATTAATATGACAAAGCTCACTAAAACCTACATTTCTTAAAAAATCGTATTCATTATGATCAAATCGGTGTTCAACATTCATTTTTAGAGGAAAACATAAAATAATTTAAATGATTGACTTATTTTTAGCCAAGCTTTTCCGTATCACTCAGCGGAACCCAAGAATTGAATTTATCGGGATATCCTTTCCATTTAACCAAGGCTTTCTTTTTCTTCTGGTCGCGGCGAATAACCTTTTCAATGCGAAAAATATTTTGGTTTGTCCTTTGGAGTTCCGCCTCGTAAAATGATCCAGTTATTTTTTCTCCCAACAGATCGACTAACCTATACGTTACAGGATTTGTGTTCAAAACCTCGTCGACGCCAAATATCTCTTCTGTCCAGTTCGGGGTGAAACCTTTATCGAATATCTTTCGTTTGTATTTTGAAATTCGGACTTTGTCGCCGACTTTGAATTTTGCTGGGTTGTGTTTAGCATAAATTAGGTCTCCGTATAAATTAGCGAACACTTTTTTCTCATTTTTCTGTTTGCTCGCCTCTGCGGGTGACA
Organism: Dendrophyllia cribrosa; assembly: GCA_024195265.1. Classification (NCBI taxonomy): domain Eukaryota; kingdom Metazoa; phylum Cnidaria; class Anthozoa; order Scleractinia; family Dendrophylliidae; genus Dendrophyllia; species Dendrophyllia cribrosa. Next base: position 13,805,608 of record JAJLRJ010000013.1, on the reverse strand, counting down.
TCTTAACGCTTGAATGATAAGTGTTATTATATTGATTCACTAACCTATCCAGTTTGTCAAAGAAAATTGTATTATTGTTAGCAGAAAACATCCGGAAGAGTTTCTCCTTCATCGTCTTGTTCCAACGTTCAACCACAGATGACTTTTCTTCGTTCTCTGTAGTATACAATTTTATCCCATTCTTCTTCAGGAGATCCTTCATAGTTCCATTGAAAAATTCACTTCCTTTGTCTGTCCAAAGCATCTTCGGTTTTCGTGGGGGCTGCGCCTTCGCAAATATGGATCGGAAAGCATCGGCAACTGTTTGTCCTCGCTTGTCTTTCAGGGGGCGAATCCAACCGAACTTTGAGAAAACATCGATCACCATCAGGAGGTAATTGATTCCCTTGTTCCACTTTGAAAATTTTCTCATCTCGACCAGATCAGCTGCCCAAATGTTGTCAACGCCATACGCAATGACTTTTCGTTTTGGGAAGCGTCTTCTTATTGGCTGGTGAAGTTCATTTGCCAGATTTTGAGTCCAGCCTTCACTCAAAATCTTTTCCTGTTTAAAACACCCAAACCAAGTTTTTGTTTTGCATTAATGGTATTTCGTGCCAAAGCATGACCCCACTGTCTTTCTTTCCAGGGAATCACATCCAAAGCGGCAACCATTTTCCTGTCTGCTTTATTTTTACATTGACGCGGGTTTGATTGTTTTGCGCAGACTGAATAATCAACATCGTGTTGCATAGCAACTGCATCTGTTTTTCCTGTGGGTTGCTGCATAATTTCAAGAATCTTTCCCGTTTCATCGAATCTGACTTGCTTATCCAATGGGTTCCACGGACCAGTAAAGTTATGCCCGGGAAGAGTGAAACCTTTCTTTGGCCTTGGTAGTTTCCCAATCAAGCTGTGAACATCCAACCCACTGCCATCCAAATCTGCTCGATCTGTTTTATATTTTCTATTTGGTCTAATCGCTGTGGACAGTTGATCCAGCATATCGGAAGAGGTTTTGGCAAGAAATGGTTTCATTCTGTCCAAAGCAAAATCCAATGCTTTCTTCTGAGCGTTTTTGTTTCGCAACAATTCACTTGCACCAAATCGGCCCATTTCAACAGTCTTTTTTCCCAACCACGGAAGTGCATGTGCAACACCAGTCAGTGCAAGTTCACCAAAGCCAGCTCCGCGGCCATTGCCCCCACCTTGTGAGGGCAGACTTAGTTTCCCGAACTTTTAACAAATCTTGTTTTCTTTATTCCACAGGAAGCGCAATGGCAAAACCACATCTTTCTTCCATTTTTTGCAGTCATGGTTCCAGTTGGACCCACACAGTCAGTTTGTTTCTTCTCCTTCACGCAATATGACTTCATTTTCAATCGAAATAGTCTTTTATGAATCTTTCATTTTGCATTGTATCAGTCAAACTGAGAGGTTTGAGAATATCATAGAAGTCTTTTCCCTGCGACCATTGATGCAGGAAATAAAGACAATAATACCCACAAAGGACACTGTTGATATTTTGGTACTGACTGCTGTTCCAAAGGATTGGTTGGTTGCTTTTAAATTCTTGTGGAAATCCCATTCCAAATGAGTCAAAATACCACGTGAATTTCTTCCCTGGGGCGCAACAAACCCAATGAGTTCCTGCATTTTCCAGTGAATCCAGACTGATGATGCAGGGAGTGTGTTGTTTTGGCATGAATTGGTCTCTCGCAAAAATTCCTTTGAAGTTGGGAATCTCCAGAAAATCAATCCACTTCATGAGATCCACGTTGGCCAGGGGTTTGTTCACGAATCTCAAAATAGTGTTCCGAGAAGTGGGATGCTGTTGAATGGACTTTTCGATCCCAGCAGAAGTCCCTCTCCTTTTTTGGATTTTTTTTTGCCCATCCCAACAGAGTTTTGTCCCCAGTTTCCGATAAATGGAGGAGGTCGTGCCCAAGGAGTCCCCAATCTGGGAGCACCTTTGCCTTTTGGACGCCCAACTCTGGGAGCACCTTTTCCTTTTGGACGCCCAACTCTGGGGGCACCTTTTCCTTTTGGACGCCCAACTCTGGGAGCACCTTTTCCAAACAAATTCTTTACCATGTCCAGAGCTAGTGGAACGCCAATGGATGCCAGCATTGTCCCCAACAATCCACCAGATTGTGTTTTGGTTGGTTTCACAACAACTTGTCCTTCTGATTGCAAGGCAGTTAAAATGTCCTGTTTCTGCTTTGATGTCAACAAATGTTTATTGTCAATCAGTTTCTGAATTTTATTTTGGGGGATGAGAAATCCACCCACTTGACCTGCTCCCTGCTGCGCTCCCTTCCCACTGATTGCTTTCACAACTTGGCTCGCTCCTTCACTCGCCAAACCAGCCAATGCTGACAGCCCAAGTGTTTTTCCCAGGGTGGGCACAAGTGGTTTGGCAAGAGGAACAATAGCAGAAAAAAGACTTCCACCTTTCTGCACCACTTTTCTGGTTTGCACTTTTGTTATCTTTATTTCAACTCCTTTTCCCAACTTGGCAGCTTTGTTGATTTTGGTAATTTGAGTGGTTGTCAGCATCAGTTCATCACTTCCACTAGTTTGACTGTGTTTCAATCGCAGGGTAACAGGCGTGTTTGTTTTCCAAGCTCTTCCAAGCTTTTGTTTTTGCCCTTCAGACAAATTTACTTTATATGGGTGATATGTTGTCATTTTAAATGATAACATATGTTTTAGACAATGACTAATTCATTTCCGATTTTATCGATTTTCACTTCTTCCTCATAGAGAACAACTGCATGCACATTGAAAGCGGCAGCCGCATTGGCATTCAGCGTATATCGAAATATCAGTTGTTTGGGATCTCGTGTTGGTTTTTCAGCTTGGTAAGACAAGTCGAAATAAATGAGGCCGAAGAGTGATTGGAAGTTAGCCAAATTCAACTGAGTCCCAGTGTTGAAGTCATTTTTCCTCATTGCATAAGCCATGACATCATTGAATATTCTTACTTTCGATTCTGTGTCATAGTCAGTTTCGGGATAAAACACCCCATTGCCATACTCCAATCTGCAAGTTGACAAGGATGAGTTTGCATTTGCTGTATTCAGCTTGAAAGTGTACATCAGATATGGAGAGTCTTCTGCATGATCATCATTGGGTGGAGCGGTTCTTTTCAGCCAGATAAAAATATGCCTCACTTGGTCGATTGAAGCTGAAATCTGGAAGAACCCTGATGATTGTGTAGGAGCTGATTGCTCATATACCTCCCTCAAATACTTCCATTGCGATTCTCTCAGGAATGAACTCACGAATTTGTCATAAAGAGAATCTTTTGGTGTAAGTCTTGGCACCCAAAGCAAAAATCTGTTGATGACAACTCTTCCAGGATCAGTGCCATTCGCCATATGAATCAATTCATCATCCTGTTGAAGATTAATTTGGAATTGCAACTGCATTGGGATCAACATGCGGTCTTCCAGTTCCTCGAAAAAGGAAAAACGATTCAGGGGGATAATTGTGTTAATATCTTTTGCACCTCCAGTTCCATTGTCTTGAAGTGCTTGAGTTTGGATTCTTCTCGCTTCAAATCCAACATTATTCGCAGCAGTTGTTGCATTCACATCCAGATACCATAAACTGTTCTTTGCTACGGATCTGCTGAAATCATCAGAGTATTCCAACAGATTTTTAACGAAAGTAATTTTATGCAGATTGTCAGGTTCATAAACAATCTTCCCTGCAGATTTGATTGTCATGTGTTTTATCAGGGAATGTGAACCATTTATCACTGTTATCCTATCAGCAGCAGCGTATCCAGCACCGTCTGCCAGTTTTTGGAGTTGAAATTGTACTTCAAAATAAGCGTTATGCCAGTCATAAAACGCCGATCTGTCATTGATGGTGAATTTATAACCATTTTTCATTTGATGTTGCCCATTTGCTGGGGCTCTGATTACATCACTGGAAAAGTTGAAAATTTCCATAGTATGTAAAAAACATGTAAATAACATGTAAATCCTCAAAAAGATACTGTAAATGAAAATTTACATGATTTTTACCCATTTATATGTTTTGAGAAATCCTGTAAAAAACATGTAAATAATTGAGGTGAAACATGTAAATTATGGAAAAGATCCTGTAAATTTCTCAAACCAGGGACATAAGACCATGTAAATAGCATGTAAATCGAATAAGGGAGCCTGTAAATAACATGTAAATCGAATAAGGGAGCCTGTAAATATCATGTAAATCGAATAAGGGAGCCTGTAAATAACATGTAAATCGAATAAGGGAGCCTGTAAATGACATGTAAATCGAATAAGGGAGCCTGTAAATAACATGTAAATCGAATAAGGGAGCCTGTAAATATCATGTAAATCGAATAAGGGAGCCTGTAAATGTCATGTAAATTGAATAAGGGAGCCTGTAAATGTCATGTAAATCGAATAAGGGAGCCTGTAAATATCATGTAAATCGAATAAGGGAGCCTGTAAATATCATGTAAATCGAATAAGGGAGCCTGTAAATATCATGTAAATCGAATAAGGGAGCCTGTAAATAACATGTACATCGAATAAGGGAGCTTGTAAATATCATGTAAATCGAAAAAGGGAGCCTGTAAATATCATGTAAATCGAATAAGGGAGCCTGTAAATAACATGTAAATCGAATAAGGGAGCCTGTAAATATCATGTAAATCGAATAAGGGAGCCTGTAAATAACATGTAAATCGAATAAGGGCGCCTGTAAATATCATGTAAATCGAATAAGGGAGCCTGTAAATATCATGTAAATCGAATAAGGGAGCCTGTAAATGTCATGTAAATCGAATAAGGGAGCCTGTAAATAATATGTAAATCGAATAAGGGAGCCTGTAGATATCATGTAAATCGAATAAGGGAGCCTGTAAACATTCATAGGCAAAGTAAACATACACGACTCATTAAAAAGCTGCTTTTTAATTGTTTTATTATAACTCCCTTGATCCTAATGTTACACCGTTTTTCAACTGTTCAAGATTCTTTGTTTCTGCTTTTCATTATTCCTTTCAAAGAGCTACATGTACAGTGTACATTGACTGCAGCTTTGGTATGTTTTCTGCAATAGCTTGGCCATGGGATGCTCTTGCTCTTGAAGCCTGCGAAATAAAACAAAAAACAGCTGCAGTGAGCAAAGTCTGTCTTGTAGTAGTCTGCCTAATACTAAAGGCAACTGTCCTTTGCGTCCATGTTTTTATCAAAAGAAAAGTGGGCAGCACACAGCAACTGATCTTGCTTTTAATTACTAGACCAGTTTCATCTGATACAAGTCATGTTAGAACAGACTTCATCAGGGATTTTGAACAAGATTATGTGAGGAACTTATTTTATACACACCATTTACATTTCAACATTACATACAAGTAACATAGACAAGAATTATAATTATTGTCATTTACAGTAGGTGTTTGAAAGTCTCACATAATCTTGTGACAGCATGTTATCAGATCTTTGAGTGACCACATTTATACTGATTGCAGATTGTAGCTTCAGTTCAGCAAGTGCCAGCATTTTGTCAGATCTTAAATGCCATTTTGGCATAATTATATTCATAGGCTGCAGGTACCGGGCCTATTAATAAAAGGAGAAATGTTAAATTAACCCTTCTGATAAATTTTGAATTCTGCACTAACATAGAGTAATATTAACATCAATAATTTACGGAGATAATTGGATTATGGCCTGAGTGTAACGCCATATGAAGAAAAAAAACAAAACTACAATAGTATTGAAAAAGGAGTTGAATTCTTTTCTTGAAGCAAGGGCCCAACCGATGAACAGGGTTAATCTCCTTGAGGGTAGCGGAGTTGGTGGTAGAATATTTTGAAGAAACTGGAAAACCACTGGAATGACCACTTGTCAGGGTTTTTCTGGAGGGACGGGGACGCCGGCGTTTATCCTTTGTAACCTTCCCTGGCGAGAATCTGAAGGATCTTTAAAGAACCTTAAAAATCTGCATGAGGATCTGCGAGGATCTTACTGAGGATCTTAATAAAGATCTTTTAGGATCTTTTAAATTCCTGTAAGATCCTCAATAATCTTGCCAAGATCTTCAAGGATCCTTTAAATTCTTGGCAAAGATCTTCAAGGATCTTTAAAAATCTTTAAAGTTCTTTGCAAGATCCTTTAAAGGATCTTATTAAGATCCTTGAAAGATCCTTTTAAATTCTTGAGGATCTTAAAGGATCCTTGCAAAGATCCTCACAAGGATATTTTGCTAGGATCCTTTTAAGATCTTCATCAATTCCTTAAGGATCTTTGTAAAAAAATTATACAATAAATTGCAGATGAAGAATCTTTGAGGATCTTTCAAAGATCCTGTAAGGATCCTTTCAAGATCTTTATCTTAAAGGATCTTTGACAGGTCTTTGAAGATCTTCAAAGATCCCTGAAGATCCTGTGAGGATTTTCACCAGGGTTCCTCTCTGCCTTCCCTTCGGCTTGGTACATTCTTTTCTCATCGTCCAAGTTTGAAGCAAGCTCATCTGACAAATATTCGTTAATGGTCAACCAGCCGTACTCGCTTTGACATGTTTCGAAACTAACTCGGTACCTGATTGAAGAGCCACTTTAACTTTTTCGTATCAGTTCATGTAAGGCGTGGTCCATTTGTTGCTGATTTCCTTTCCTCTTACATGTATAGTTCTCCCGGCAAGCCTTTTTAAAAGCCTGTTGGACAGTCGAACTATTTTCCTCAGAGAAACGCTTTGAAAATTCGCTAAGCCAAGATTCAATAACTGACTTGGGTAAGTTTATCAGTTAAAGAATTAATCGAAACGGAAACAGAAGACTGAATAGCCACGCTTATAGATGGACCCACAGCTTTGACGCTTGGGCCAGCACATGCTTGTGTTTCCTCAGTGTCGTTCATGTTAAAAAAAGTGGTGCGGTGAAGATTATGTGACGAACGTATTTTATACACACCATTTACACTTGAACATTACATACAAGTAACACCGACAAGAATTAGAATTATTTCCATTTACAGTAGGTGTTGAAAGTCTCTTGTTCTATCCATTCTGTCGAGACAAGAGCAGGTTCAAGGTTTTTGTCTGTTGCAAGGGCAAAGTTAATACAAAAATATTGGCGTTACATAGTTTAGCAGATATTTGCTTGCTGCACGTTCTGCTCTGAATTTCATTGTGTTATACAATGAGTGTTGTCAAGTTACGTAATACGGTTTTGCATATCGGTATATAAGGGTGTCATAAGTTAGTGTTCTTCCTTCCGTATGTGAACGCTGCTTCACCGCACCACTTTTTTTACATGAACAACACTGAGGAAACATGAGCATGTGCTGGCCCTTCTATAAGCAGATCCTTCTATAAGCGCAGCTACATTGTATTCAGTCTTCTGTTTCCGTTTCGATTAGTTCTTTAACTGATAAACTTACCCAAGTTATTGAATCTCGGCTTAGCAAATTTTCAAAGCGTTTCTCTGAGGAAAATAGTTCGACCATCCAACAGGCTTTTAAAAAGACTCGCCGCAAGAACTATACATGTAAGATGACAGGAAATCAGTAATAAATGGACCACGCCTTAACGAATATTTGTCAGATGAATGGGGTTAGTTTCTAGAGAAACTGTGGTGCTGCGTCGGTGGGACGATGAAACACGAGAATTTAGTTTTATCGACTGAGTCAATAAGGTAAATTGACCACCGTAAAAAGATTCAAATAGCTGACGTTTCGAGCGCTATCCCTTCGTCGGATTCGCTCCGACGAAGGGATAGCGCTCGAAACGTCAGCTATTTGAATCTTTTTACGGTGGTCAGTTTACCTTATCGACTCAGTCGACTCAGTCGATAAAACTAAATTCTTGTGATTTGTCAGATGATTTGTCTCGTGATTTGTCAGATGAGCTTGCTTCAAACTCGGACGATGAGAAAAGAATGTACCAAGCTGAAAGGAGGGCAGAGAGGAAGATTACAAAGGATAAATGCCGGCGTCCCCGTCATGGCAGAAAAACCCCAACAAGTGGTCATTCCAGTGTTTTTCCAGTTTCTTCAAAATATTCTACCACCAACTCCCTCAACTACCCTCAAGGAGATTAACCCTGTTCATCGGTTGGGCCCTTGCTTCAAGAAAAGAATTCAACTCCTTTTTTGATACTACCTTTGTTTTTTTTTTCCTTCGTTTATGGCGTCACACTCAGGCCATAATCCAATTATCTCTATGAATATTGTTGTTCATATTATCCTATGTTAGTGCAGAATTCAAAAATTTATCGGACAGGTTAATTTAACAGCAGCCTATGAATAGAATTATGCCAAAATGGCATTAAAGATCTGACAAAATGCTGTCATTTGCTGAACTGAAGCTGCAATCAGCTGCAATCAGTATAAATGTGATCACTCAAAGATCTGATAACATGCTATCACCTGCCTGTGCATAAGATTTTACATTATGAAAAACCTAGTGGAAACTACATGTAAAGCTTGTTTTTAATAACAATTTAAAGGCAATATGAATACCATAAACTCCCAGTTATACATGTTGGCCCTGGGCTTATACAAATTTTTAAGAGTTTATACACAACTGTAGGATGGTAAGCACAAAATATTGTGATACAGTACTGTTCAATTATTTCAGTCAGTTTATGTTCTTTACATGCATGTAAAGAATTGTTGTGGAGATGTGGAAGCTTACATCCAGAAGGGGTTATAACTGGGAGAATTTTGTGGGCCTATAACCGGATGGGCTTATACATGTACATGTAACCAGGATTTTAAGTTTACAATAAACATGAGTATGGAAAATCCAGTGACAAGTAATGGACTTTAAATCAAAGGTTCCTTATTAATGCAGTGACCACAATCCAATTTCTCCGGAGAATATCAATAAAACACAGCCACGAGTTTCTGAGAATGAGGAACTGATAAAAAAATCAGTCACCAGGGGACAATGAATAAAATGATGGTCTCTCAATAAAATGATGGTCTCTCAATAAACACCTGGTTCAAATTTTTCTGGGTTAACAAGACCAAGTTTAAAACAAAGATCAGGGACATTTAACTAAAGAAAATACACAATGCACCATAAATTTAGATGCAGTTTATCAGATTTCACCATGAATGCTTGGCAGGGTAAATTAATTATGTCTACATCAAAAGAAAACAACACCAAATTATGTTATTCCATACAGTAGTCAACTAAAACACCAATTTTAGATCAGACCTAAGGATCCCATTTGAATAATGTTTGGTACTGCAGCAAAATATTAACACATTGTACATGTACACGTACACGTACAAATTACTACCAGGCTCCTGTTAGAAAACAGCCTTAATGTGTATGGACATATACATGTAACATCAATTATTCTCTTACCATAAAAAGCTCTCCTTGAATCTCTTTGAATGATACCATTTCTAACTAGAGAAAAGAAATCACAAAATTAAATATGTTATGTATTTCAAATTGAGAAAATATGAAGCATATACTCCCACATCACTGCTACATTAAATATATTATCCTCAGAGCCACTATTTAATATTACATGTACCAGTGAATAGATGGGTATGGTCAATGTGAATAATATACATGAACATTGTCTTAAGAATAAAAACTGACTTGAAAATGCAGTTTAAAAAAGGAGGATTTTACCATCTTCCCAGCATGCATTGTAAGCAAACTATATTATCAAATGACGGCGACCTGCAAGGAGCTCATTTTACACAGACACTGTGGAGGTTGGAGGTCAGTTGGTCATAGCAGAAATATTTCAAAATAAATGTTAACCTATTTATTCTATTCACCTTTACAGAATATTAATATTTTTCCATTTCAGGTTATGTTTACAGTTTGATTTAAGGTTGCTTAAATTCCCAGAGGGGCCAAAATCCTCGATCCGCATCGCATGTTAGACACTTGAAATCTCTTCACAGATTCATGGAATCAATAAACCTTCTTGCCATTTCAAAACAATGCTGGCTTAAATTAGAAAAAAATATCTGTATATTATATTTGCTTGCCTTCAGTTTGACTTATTGAATCTAACACCGGTGAACAGAGCTGGTGAAATAATTCCCGCTAATAAAAATATAAAACAACAGCTACTCAGCTCAGCAACTCGGCATGCAACTGACCTGCTGCGTTTGTTTACGGTTATGTTGTTTTTAGTTCAAAATCGACCTTCGCTTTTCTCACAATTCTGAATTTTCTATGGTATGAGCATTAATCATTCAGTTTTATTTCATCTTACTGTAGATTTTGCTGTGACCAACATAAAACTCTAATCAGAAGTCATTCATTTACCCAAAGCATGCTGGAATGATGGTATAATATCCTCCTTATAGTGTACATTGGTGTACATGTACCTTTTAGTTTCAAGACAGAACAATGTACAGCTCTTATATAAATATTATTTTGCTTTTGTCTTGGTGCATATTCACACTCTAAAATACTACGAACAACAATACAAATAATAATACTGTAAAGAGAATTTCTGTGAACCCAAAATTGCCTAGCTTGCACTTTATACTGATACTTAAATTTTCAAGTTACACTGTTATGTAAACCTACACCACTGTACATGTGTTAGAAAAACACCCTCATCTCTCTCCACAGTTACATGTACATCTGGTTATTTATTACTCAGCATGTGTTGCTTTTAACTGATTAGAATATTTGATTTCGCATTGGGAGCTTAAAAAGAATGATGCAATCCATTCACAATTACAGTGTATGAACATTATTTTAGAATGTGCAGAAAGAGGTGACCAATATTTTTTAACTTTAACCCTTTCACTCCCAGAGTCAATGACGAAGACATGTAGTGTAGTTCTAACTTTTCATTCTGTGGACAAAATCCTATGGTCTGACCATTCAAATGAAACCTCTTCAGCAGTACTTTTGCATGGTACCATTTGTTTTCCAATATTTTACAAAATGAAATTTGGGATTTTTCTTGAATTTTGATCTTTGGCACTGTTGGGAGTCAAAGGGTTAATACCGGCTCCATAGTACAATGTACAAAGTGTCAATCCCACTCATCAAGACCAACAGGGTTTTTTATGTAAGGTTACTGTCTTTAAGTGATCAACCAAGTTACAATCTTGGATGTTATAAAATTCAGACTGAAGATTGCAGACTGGCATAAGTGCATATTAGTATCAAGTGTAGTCTGCTGACTGGGTATAAAATGCAGACTAAGACCAAAACTGTCACTTCATCCTAATTTATGACTTAATCTATCAAGCAATCTGCTGCAAAACTGTCCTTCTAAGCCTTCGAGTCTACTCAGATGTCTCATAGTTTCTTCTTTCTAACAGCATTCTATTTTCCACAATCACACAGGATAACTGTGAACATCTTCACAATTTTAATCTGTAATGTTATGAAAATGAATTGTATGGAGTACCTATCAGAGATAGGTACTCAGAGATAGCCAGCACACAGCTGCACACCACTGTAGGCACTAAGAAATAGTTTTGGTCTTACAACTGTATATTAATGTAGTCAGCATTTTATACTGTCTGGAGTCCAAAATCTAAAATAGCTATAATGACTTTTATATATTACACAACATAGCATTTGACAGCACAAATAAGCAACAGGACAAGTCAAATATGCCGTGTTATTACACTTGTCTGACCATAGGCTAACAACAACAAAACTTTATTTGTACTCCACATTGATTTACGTTATATAAAAACTACTGTTAAATATAGAGAGAGTACAGGCTGCCCATAAAGAAAAAGGGAAAACATTAAAAAAAATTTCAAAAAATTAGATGTGGGAAAGATGATTGTTGTAGTAATGATAGGTGAACTATATAAAAAACAACATATACATGTACAACAAACAATTTAATCAGTGGAAAGTTGTGTAATGGGGCTGGGCATTTTTACTTGTCAGTTTTTATTTTTTCTCATCTGATTTGTAAAAATACAAAGCTGCATTACACAACTTTTCGCTGAATTATTACCTCTATTGATACTGACCAGTCACAATACAATCTGCATATTTAAGCTTAATTTATACTTAAAGGGAGGGTTTCATGGTTGGGCGCATGTGCAAGCTATGATGTAACCCATTTAACTTCATTGTTTACACCAATCAGAAGTGAATCGATAACTCTGGTGGGAAATTTGCCCATGAAAATGCCACAGTCAGTCAGCTGATTGAATGAATGATCACACATACATACTGTACCCATGAAAGCCACCAGAACCTAGAATAAATCCTTCCGGTCAAAGGTTTTATTCAGTGTTGACTTTGTCGGTGTAATCCATTGAAATTTTCTGTGAATTTTGGTCATCGTAAGTCATTATTGAAGTAAACGTGAGTGGTTTTTTAACCGATAAAATTGGTAAGAGAAAGCAAATAAAGCATTTTAATCTGTGTTCATTCACCGAACCGTGAAACGTTCCCTTTAATGCTGTTGTTTTAAAGACTGTGCGCTTAATACAAAACTGTATTTAAATGTACAGTATCATTGGACAGTTTGAAACGTTCAAGGCATTTCCAGGTAAAGGAAACTGCCATGAGAACAAGTCCCCTTCACGTATTGAAAAGCTTTGCAGGTATAAACGTACATGTAAATATTAACGTGTGTTCATGTATTGATTGACCTGTGTTCTTGTAACTCTCTATAAAATATACCCTAATGTACATTTCTCAAAACTGATCTTTTTCGATTCATTTTCTATCAAGTTGTGGCAGTTTAAAGTGAAATATATCCCACCATTTTTGTGAAACTAAACTGATTTGAGTATTTACATGTAGCTTTCGAAAATCAATTGAATTTGAACAAACATTGTCACATTTGAGTTAAGCTTAACTTACATGTACATCTGCTTACATGTAGATTCATGCCAGAAATGGGCTATTACATTAAATATGCGCACCCCCCCCGTTGAGGAACAAAGGAATTCGTCAGGGGTGGGGGGCTGGAGAGCGTGGAATTCGTCAGGGGTCGGGGGCTGGAGAGCGTGGAATTCGTCAGGGGTCGGGGGCTGGAGAGCGTGGAATTCGTCAGGGGTCGGGGGCTGGAGAGCGTGGAATTCGTCAGGGGTCGGAGATTGGAGAGTGCAGAATTCGTCAGGGTCGGGGACTGGAATCCGTCAGGAGTTAGGGCTAGACCAGAGTGGAATTCTTCAGCACCAGACAGGGTTGTTTAGCTTGTTTCTGTTTCTGATCGTTAACGTTGATACGTGAGTGTATCGATATAAGGTTTATTTTGTAATTGCGTGGGGTGAACGAATCTCATTTGGTGTAAAGGCCTTTCAATGCCTTGTGTTTTATTTCTGATTAAAACGAGTACCCCTGGCCCCCTCTGTGGTCTGTGTCCTAGGCATGTTTAAATACAAGTTAAGTAAACATTAATATTTCCGTGGGATGCCTGTGGCACTCCCACGGTATAAATCCGAAAATTGCAAAGCCAGCCAATAGGATTGCCTAAAATCTTTATCGATTATTTCTTCTTCCAAGTCGACCAATGGGATTGTACAAAACCTTTATCGATTTGTGATCGATTTGCTTCCTCTGATTGTACCCAAAATTGCAAAGCCAGCCAATAGGATTGCGTAAAATCTTTATTTTTTAACGAGCGTTTAAAGCGTTTTGCCCAGCGTTCCAATCGCCCCAATCGTTCGTTTAATCGTGTGGTTCGTTTGGTTTAAATCGCTTCCATCGTTTCGATCGTTTGGTTTAAATCGTTTTCATCGTTCGTTTGGTTTAAATCGGTTCCATCGTTTGGTTTAAGTCGTTTCCATCGTTTCCAACCGTAAGAAACGGGTTAAAATAACAATAACGAACGATTAGCCCTCGTTCAATCCTGCAAGCCGCAAGAACATCTCAGAAATTTGAAGCTTAAAATCACAAGAACTTCTGTGCGGTTAAATAGATAGAATGTATCTGGACCACAAGAATATCCAGCCGCTTTCGAAAAGTTCCAATCTTTGATTGTTTTGCTTTCGTTCGCTGACACTGATTTCAATTTGCATATGTCAAAACCTTTTCAGTAACGCATAACGCAACCATTTCATAAAACATCTCACAAATTTAATGGGTGATACAAAATTAGAACAGTATAACATGCGAGATCGAAAGGTGCAGAGAAACTTCAAAAGAGCGAAACTACAGTTGCGAAAAACAGAGAATTCTTGGAAGCGCTTATTTGTATTCATCTTTCAAATTACACTTTTGACATGTGCAAATTCCGTGCACTTTTTAACCCCTTTTACCGACAACTGCAACAAATTTGTTTTTCTGCTACATGCCTTTCCCTGCAGCCTTAACTATGATTATTATGTTTAGTTTCAATCAAGATTTATTTTAAACATGAAGTTCAGATAGAATTACAGTTGTATACGCGTGAATTTTGCGTGACTATAAAAGCCGCTTGTTTTCGCTGTTTACGTAAAAGAAACCACGTTCCTTATTCACTGGTCTTCAAGTCGAAACATCGATCGCTCAAAATTAACCCCCGAAGACGTGGATTTTAGGTTTCGCCCCCCCCCCCCCCGTCTAGATTTCCAAGCCCCTTAACCCCCCCCCCTCCCGTGAGATTTTCCGGAATGCCATCCGTCGGGGGGGGGGGGAATGGATTTTTTCCGTAACAACCCATTAACATAGAACCACATTACCCTTGTATAGGCCAATGCATCCCACGGAAACGACTTGAGGCGTCTTGTTACTTTTAAATTGATTGTTCATTTGCTCACTTGTCCCCTTCTCCCCCCCCCACCCCCCCCCCCCCCCCCCCAAAAAAAAAAAAGTAAATCGGTTCAAGTTCCTGACTTGCAGGTTTTGGCGCCAATTACGCAAACGTCCCCAAGTGGCATGGGCGGGTAAAAACTTTGAATTTTGACTGGCCAGCAGAACATGTTTTTGTCACGCGTGTGGACAGGTAGTTGCAAGCGACGGTAGTGTGCTTGCACCACCAGTGGATGCAAACTGAGATATCGAAAAGATGAACGTGTGTATCCGTGTTTTTGAAACTGTTTTCGATAGCCAGGATTTCTTGGCTATCATACCTAGCTTCCCGAGAGAAGGTACTTTAAGCAACCTGCGAAAAGAGATTGACGACGGAGAACTTGTTAGAAAGGGTAATTATATGTTCGTAAAAGAAGAGGGAATATACACAAGAAAGGAAGAAGACGCTCTGACTATTGACCATCTCACAACAGATGCAAAAAATGGGCTGGTTAACATAGAAGTCAAGTTCATGGAAGAAGCTACCACAAGCAACGAGGACTGTCATGCAACGCGGTGTGAAGAAACGAGCCAGACAGACGAGCCTCCTGTGAAAAGTGCCGAAAACTCCAAGCCGGTAGATTGGCGAGCCGTTTTTAAGTTCCAGAATTCCTGGGAATTAAAGAACATTAAGATTTACAGCACGGAAGAAATAAACAAAGCGAGGGGAATGCGGGCAGCGTATTATCGTTTTTGGAATGAAAGAGCGAGAGCGTTATGTTCACAGAAGCCTAACATCTCCAAGCGTTCACTGAGTGAACAAATAAATGACGAGTGGAGGACAGAGCAAGGAAAAATTCTTGAAAAGGAAGCTGAAGTCGTAATGAAAACAACTGAAACTCCACCGGCTTCTCTTAAGCCTGGAACATTAAACGCCAACGTGTTAAGGATGAACGAGGCAAAGAAAGAACTGGAGGATAAAACAGCTAAGCTAGAAGAGAAATCACTTTCCGCGAGTGAAAGAAAGGATGTCGAAGCACTACAACAAAGAGCGCAGTCCAACCTGAAACGTGCTCAGGAAGCCATGCGCAAGAATCTGAAAGTTAAAAAACATAAAATCGATGCTCTCGTGGACAGCGAAAAATAACTGCAGTTAGGGTAAATTTAGTCTGAGTGATCTTAATAGAAAAATGTCCATTTTTTTTTTCAACAAAGTTGCAATCCAAGAAGAATTTTTTGTTTCATGTGATCTCTTATCTTACCGAAATCACAGTCATGTTGTTCACATTTATCTGTATTCACTTGTGAAATAAATCTCGTTGAATCTTTCAGTCAAACAATTATTCGATTTTTTTTTAAACAGACCCGCCGATTTGGAAATCAAGCGCCCGAAAGAAAAAACGAAGCCCCAGACAAAACAATTAGTTGTGGAAACGCGAAAACGGAAAAAAAAAAAACGCTTTCCTCCTATTTTGCCTTTAAAGAACTAAAACGTAGCCAAATAACCAAAAATGACTCTCAGGGGATTCCTAATAACGAATTTCTTGTCAGAAATGCAAGAATAAGCACGAATAAATAAAAACTCGGACAAACATGAGTGCTGACGTCATCTTTGCGCTTTGCTATTTCAAGAGCAAACACAAAAACGATCTTGAAAAAGCAGTAAATGCCCCCTTCTATTTGACTAACGTTTAAGAATCCATTTTTGGATTTTTGTGTTTCTTATGTTTATAACGAATGCAAGAGATTCTCCCGAAAGAAATGCACTTTTTAGAAGTTCTCATGCACGCAGGCACGCGAAGTACTGTGTTTGTCACTGTGCGTGTCACTGACCGACTCGAAGAACCGACGATGAAACGTTTCAGAAATAAATAATATTTGTTTTGCTTAATTTTAACTTCCATCCAATGTGCTTCTGTTTTCCCTTTTTATTCAGTCGAAATTTCAAGTAATAACTGGTTGAAAAAAAATACAAAGCAAAAACAAAACAAAAAAAATACGAAAACAGCGCGGTTAAATGAGTGACAGGCGGAACCTCCTACTTTTTTGCAAGACTGAACTCAGAAAAACAAATGGCAAAAATGGAACGGACCTTAACTTTGAAGACCGATGAAGGTGACACTTTTGCTGTACTCAAAAACATCACAGAGGAAGAAACGTTGCTTTCCGTTCGGCAAAAACTTGAGGAAACACCATGCCAAGAATTCTCCTTTTTGTTATTTGGAATTTCTCTCAAACCCAAACAAGAAAGCAAGACACTTGTGCGTGACTGTTCACAACGGAACAACAAGGATGGAGGGATCGAGTTGACAGTGAAGACTACATGTACAGTGAAACCTCAGAAAGTGTTCTCCGTAACCTCATCGCCTTCAAGCGAAGATGGAGCAAGCACGGCTTCAGTCAAAACAAGTCCATCCCCGACATCGCCTTCAAAAGATGCACCAGAACCAGATGAAGTGCAAGATTTAAAAATAAATCGCTTCAGTTCAGCTGAAATAGAAGCTGCCCAAGACCTTTTTGCGAAAGAACGGATGAGATATGATAATGGCTTGTTGGAAAAAATAAAAGGAAACGAAGAACTTTCGAACTGGGGCCCTCAGGAGCTACTTGGAGTCATCGAGTCATCGTGGGTTATGAAGAAAACTGGACTTTTAAAGTACAAAGTGAAAGAAATACTGGCTCAAGACATTTCATCAACAACAGATTGTAAGGGGCGCGATAAAGTGTTAATGCGTAATCTTGATAGCGTGGAAAAAGCAACCTTTGATGTAAACGCTGAATACGCTAAGTTTTCTGATAAGATTCGGGAGAACGAGGCGAACCGCCCAGTTTTGGAAGCCAACTTTGACAAAGTCTTCTCAGCACTAAAAAAGAGCCAGGCAAATCTTCAGAAGTCGATCGAGGAGTTTTTGAAGAAACAGGACAACGCCAGTGTCAGTGAGCAGTGCGAGAGCCCGACTCCGGCTGTAAGGCTCAGTGAAGACGAAGTGTCAGTCCTCGCTGAGGATGTCAAAGAGGAATACGAAAGTGATTAATCCTCGAAAGAAATTCTTGTCAAGTTATTACGTTTTACACATTTTTGACCGTTCATTTTGACTGACTTAACTTTGGATCAATGTATAAACAAGAAAAAATGTTGGTGTCACGCCAACTTGTTAGTTCAGTAAAAGTGGAAAAAATCTGTAACGTTTTGTCTTTAATAATAAATAATTTCTTAATAGCTAGCTGTGACCATTGGTGAGTTTTCTAGCGTATTCCACGAACGCTGAGAAAACAGCTTTAAAATAATAAAATTCCCTTTTTTTTTATTTTTGCAACAAAGCGTAAAAACCTTCAGCTTTTTCGGCAAAACAAGGATAGATAAGTCATTTGACCTTCTTGGTGACTTACGAATAGACACTGATGCTAAAATAAATAAAATGATACTAAGACTCCTATGTTTCCCATATTCAACCCTTTTCATTCTACCTGATCTAAAAATAGTCGCTAGTGCACGTGGAGCTAGCATCACATGTCACATCGTCGTCTTGTTCGAGAGTATTTGTTTGCTGGGCCTGTTGGTGATAACAAGTTATTGCTTTCGGTAAACTTTGCCCCGTATTTAGGAAATATGTGTTCCATCAAAACAGTTGTACAGGATTTGCTGCACTTACAAAATGCAATTGCCGCTCAAAAAACGCCTGAATGCAAGAGTTTGTTCCAAAAATATCAAAGTATTTTTCAGACATCTTACGAAAATCGTCAAAAGATCGTAGCTGTTATTCCAGAGGATCGCATCTCAAGGCAGTTGATGCGCACCGACATTGACAAAAATCTTGTACCAAAGAAAGCAACAGCAGATGGCAATTGCTTGTACAACAGCACATCAATTTTGCTGGTAGGGAACGAAGCATTGTGTCACGTTCTCAGGCTGCTTGTGGCAGCGGAACTTTTCTTGGAGGCTGACTTTTACGCTCAACATCCATATTTCAAAGAAAATAGCGCAAAAACACACTACAGTGAAAACACTGTCTTTGCATTAGCCTTATCCAGAGATTACGATGATGTCAGAAATAGGCGGAATATCGTGGTCGAGGAGGCAAAAATCACTTGCCGCCCAGGTAATAATAGTAACAATAATATAGTAATAGAAAGTAATGGTAATAGAACTGAGTGAAATACAATTTAAAAAGTAGTAGTCGGGCGAGAAATTTCAAATCGCGTGAGGCCGATTTTAAATTACTCGCCTTTGTACTTTTATATTATATCAGGAGCCATATTTTTTTATATGTTACTCGCCTTTGTACTTTCATATTTTTCAAATACTACTTTTTTTTAGCGTTGCTCGTTTGACAGTGAGACAGGCTTGCAAACATAAAAAGTCGATTGGTACAGGAATCTAGCACCACCGAAACAATCCCTAGTTTTTAATATCAATCTGCAGGTCTTTTTCTTTATCTGTGGGTCTAACTAGTGCAAAGAAACAAAAAAAGAAGAAAACTGGCAAACCACAGTTGCTGTGTTCCCCCCCCCCCACCACCCCGCCAAAAAAAAAAAACGGCAAACTTTCCCCTACCGTCTCCCTACCAAAAACAATGGTAACCTTTGTGAACGAACAAGCCTTAGATAGAGGCTTTGTCCATAATCAATAGAAGATATCTTACCCTCCCTTGCGGTCTATAAATCACAGACTGTAACACAAGAGAGCTTTAATTGGCGATTATAAAAATAAAGCGTTTTCAAAGATCAAGAAAATTAAGAATCAATTGTTGTTGCGCGATTTCTGCCATTTACCCAATTTTGGCCATAAGTTTTTAAAAGAACGGAAAGTGTCAAAGCAATTGTTTTTAAATTTCCTTACAGACTAGAGAGCAAATTTCACTGCTTAAAACACAGTTCCTGAATCTGTGTGGGTGAAATTACAGGGGCGGATCCAGGATTTTTCTTATGAGGGGGTGCACCTCTAAGGAATGACGTAACTGAAGGGTGACGTAAACAAAAGCGAACAACGTAGACTAGGCAATAACATAATATGGGGGGGGGGGGGGTGCGTACCCCCTGCATCCCTCCCCTAGATCCGCCCCTGAATTATCAATAAACAGTTCAAGATACACCTCATAAAAGTGGTACTTTGTTCCAAATTTAGAATACGATTTATCTCCGTAGGAAAGTGGGGAGCCATGCTACAAATAATGGCCATGACATCTGTCATTGGAGGTAAAATTTTTTCAGTGTACCCAGATTTGAAGGAAACAGCGATCAGTGCATTTTGCCACGGACTGGTGAATCCGAGAATGGCGCCGACTCGAGAAACTGTGCTTCACATCATGTTTACACGGACCTCATTACAAGATATGACCACCTTTCAGCCAAACCACTTTGTACCACTAGTTCCATCAACTAACTTCACGCCGGCACCCTTTTCTTTTAATGAAGATGAATTTCCTTCGTTGCAAGAAAGCAACCGCATCTTGAAAAGGTATGGTCATCATATTACACAGCGTTCACTTGGTACGATGCTTTGTTATCCAGGGTCAAATTAATTATCTTACTGCTATAATACAAGTCATTCGTTACTTCATTTGGTCTAAACAAGGGAAAAGAAAGGCGAGCACGAAATTAGTCGTCACCTGTTCTTTTTCATACCTAACTTCGTGGTTTTTCTTTTGGCTTTTGTTACGACCATCTCAGAGCCTCGCACAGGCTAATCGCTATTGTAGCAGGTTCAACCTGTTTTTGTTATAAATGTATACATTAAATTTGACAATTCTGAAACACCTACAAACTTGCCAAGCTTTAAAGTATGGTTTGCGTGCACCTTTTTATATTCGCCCGTTTTTGCACGCAGGCACGATAAAACCATATATGGGAGGCGCCATCGGTCACCTAATATTTTCTTTTGTTTTGGTATTCTCCATTTTAAAGTAAAAAACATAGCTTATTAAAAAAACGTGGTAATTTTTTTACAAACTTCTTTACAAGAGGGCGTTACCCCTTCTATGTTACTTTTTTTTTACTTTCAGGAAAAGAGAAGAAAACGATAAAATCAGGGAAGCTGCCAAAAAGCAACAGAAAGTTTCTTTGCCGAACACAAAAAGGGCATCGACTCCTTTGGAGAATCCCAGTTCCTGCAATAAACGGTCAAAAATGATGAAGGTTGAAGACGAGGTGCCATTTCCACTGCTGTCTAAGCGATGTCACAAAACGCAGTCAAAATCAGTGAAATCTGGTGATAATGCGCAAGATGAAATTCTACCGTTTCCATCCTTGTCATCCACGTGGTACGCGCGTCAACAGCCGCACTCGATAACACCCGAGGGTAGCCAAAAACTCTCGGATTACGACCCAAGAGTATTCCCGGCTCTGTCCAAGGAATGGTATAAGCGACGCTCCATGCTTTTTGTCAAAAATGATAGCCGCAAAGAAAAATCAAAAGCAAAGGGATCTATGGAGGATAACATTGCTAGTCTCGAAAAAAAAATCTTAATCGAATGTAACCCTAACGTGCGAAAGAAGTGTATGGTTATCCTTCACGTTGCGAACTACTTTCTTGCCAATGGTCCAATTGTTCAAGCAAAAGAACTTGCAAACGTCTACAGTGACAAAATAAACGAAGTTTTTGGAAAAAAGTTAAAGAAATGTCCTAAGCCCAGCGAGTTGTTAGTGGTTCTGTCTCCCTACCTAGATCTGGAAAAAATACACATAAAGGACACGGCCTTCTTTATCGAAAACCGAAATCAAAACCTTATTGCCATCGCTCGTCAATTAGAATCATTGTTAAAAAGTGGCTTAAGAGAACAGATGAACGCTCACATAGAAAAAGAGATAGGCGGACTTTTTAATACTGCATTACGGTTTGCCGATACCAAGAAAGACCGAGACTTGTTGAAGGGTCTCTTCGCTTCTGCAACAAGCACAAAATTTGTTGCAAAATTGCAAGGTGTGAAAAACAAAAGTTCGATAATGGCTTGTAAAAATGAGTTGAAGGGAAACCTCATTCGATATAGGGACATCGAAATGAGCTCTCAGATAGTCAGAAACGACATGACGAACGAACAACAACGCAGGCTAACGAGAAGAATAATATGTTCAAGGAAATCCAAGGAGTTTAAATGTTCGTTCGATAACAGAGGCCGCCCACTCCTAGCTGATACATTTCCAGAGTTAGGCATGGTGTTGCAAAGTATATTCGAGAGTGGTAAAAGTGGTATCGGTGGGGGAACAGAGTGTCATCCTCGATTAACCTCCGATATCATGTTTCGGAGCAGAGATAACAACCTGTACATGTGGCAAGCAAGAGAGATTCTACTTCAGGTCGCTCCACCTCAATTTTCTATGTCATTGTCTTCCTGCTTTAATTACACAGACTCCTATAAGGAGAAGACCTTGTCAGCAAAGAGACATCATTCGGGAAAAAATGTTAACGCCAAAATATCCCTGAAACCTCCTCCGCGTGACTCTGTTTCTCAGCAAGTAATCAATTTACATTGGTCGACTAAAAGTGTAAATTTGCTTCTGGAACAGGCAGAGACCAACCCGGACGACAACATAGTAGATTCGCGAGATGCAAAAGCAATAATATGTGGGGACATACAGCCAGTACAAAATCCCGGGAAGTCCTGGAAACCTCTCTCATACGAGGATCACACTTTTGATCAAAGCAGAGTAAACGCAGTTGTTCCAATGACACATTTATTTATTGAACTGAAACAAGAAAACTACAAACAGCTCAACAATGGCGAAAGTAACTTCTTAAATGTTACAAGAACTGGAAAACCAGTAACATTACTTTATCTCGGGATTTCGGAACCAGAAACAACGTTTAGAGCCATGAACGAAATGCTATACTTGCTTACACTACCATCTTTGGATGCTGTTTTTCGAAACCCCCAAACGGGTACTTTGAAAAAAATATTAAGTTTAATTGTAGATAACGGACATGGCGAAGATCCGGACAGCAAGCTTACACAAATGTGCATGGTTCGCATCCTTTGTATGCTTCATTTGACACAAATTAACCAAAGAAGTTTTGCTGAAAGACATAGCAAACGAAATTTTGTAGAGCGGGTACACGCTGCGGAAAACGAGTCCCTTTCAAGGCATGGCGCCTTTAGCAGCAAGAAAATTCACCCCAACGCAGATTCATACAGCAAAGAACATCTAGAAAACATGGAAGCTATGGCTCAGGAGGTCATAGACTGTTTGTCCTTTACACGTTTTGGAGGTCGGTTTCTAGAGTGCTTTCGAGGGGTTAAAAGAAACCTTTTTAATGATGAAGATAAGCTAAAGGATTTTCTTGTTCTGAGTGAGGAGAAGAAACTCGATTGCGATTGGACATACGAACCAATTAAAAACGACTATTTTCACAGTCTAGTGAATTGCTGGAAAGTTGATGAAAATTTCAAGGGTCTGTATGCGGAGGATTACAAACTGATCTCTAGCGCGCAAAAGGACAAATACGGAACACAAATTTGGAAGGCTGGAATGGAGAAAAAAGATGTATTAGTGCTTCAACCAGTCCCAGACTACATCAGATGGGTCACCGAGAAAGGGGAATTACATTATCTGTCTTTAGAAAAAACCACACATCTCGTAAGAGAAAACACTCAGATTGCAGCTTCGAGTGATTTATTCCTGCCGCGGAAGATTTTAGACACCTTTTTTAACATCGAGCCTGCTCCTCCAGATGAGATTTTGGAACAGCTCGCTATTCTTTCGTGGATACCAGTGGAAAGTGTTCGTGAGTACCTTGATGCACGCAAACGAAAATATGAGAAGTCATTCCGCGAGAATATGGAGCGAGAAACCTGGCGAAAACATCAGTTGTATAAACTGAGTGTGAGTGAACTTCAACAGAAATGCAAAGCCCTCAATATCACGCTGAAAGGCCCAAAATGTACCCTGGTCAAAACTATAGCAAAAGCTGAAGGCAAAGCTCCTCCAAAAGATTTTCAAGTGGACTACAGTGGCAACCTCATTAATCTACCTAAAACCGTGGCAGAGTTGAAAAAGCTTCCAGTTGCCTCTCTACAGTTTATTTTAAAACAACACAACCTGCCCATTTCAGGAAATAAAGATGAACTAGTGTTAAGACTTTTTCTTTTGCGCAATGGAAGAAGTCATCTGACATCGTACCGGGAGTTGCAAGAAATCAAACGACTTATCGATACATCAAAAACAATCGTGTTTCATCAGTTAAGAGAAGAAGTAATCAATTTACCAGAAATTCGTCGCATTAGGAAGTTTTCTAAAGCCCTTACTGACAGATCTGTGATTTCGTTGTCACCGAATTTTAACAAAGAAAGCCTTTGTGATCTGTTTGAACCACTACTTCAGTTCATTGAAAGAGTTCCAAATGTAAAAAGGGAGGTTGCCGAAGGTTCTCAAGTCTTGAACAGCATCGAGAATTACTTGACCAGAAGCAAAATACCGGAGCAAGATGACCACGAAAGTTACTTTGAAATTGGGAAAAAATTGAAAATTAAGTGGACAGCCGATGAAATTGGCGATTCCGGATGGCGTCCAGGGTGGTATGTTGCTGAAGTACAGTCTGCATCTATGGAGACGGATGAAGTAAAAGTCGTTTACCTTAGTGAGCCGGATGCAGTATACACAATAGAAATAACACCGCTACTGGCGCTTGGAAAGTTACGCTGACTTACGTGGCCCCTTAGAGAAGGATCAATGTATGGTCCTATGCCTAATGCACTGTGGGGTCAAACCACCCCATAAACTTTGGAATGTCCCATATAAAAGTTTTATTTTACCAGAACGAAATCTTAAAATCATTTGGTCAACATTCCAAGGCGAAGTGAATTTGCCTTCAGTCGAACCTCCTTTAAATACGGACACCCGGAAAAGTACAGTCACCAAAATGTCCATAATAGAGAGGTGTTCGTAAGGAGAGGTTCGACTGTATTTTCACTTCGCCTTCGAATGTTGACCAAATGATTTTAAGATTTCGTTCTGGTAAAATAAAACTTTTATATGGGACATTCGAAATTTTCTTTAGACTTATGTTGGAAACCTTAATGCCAAAATTAGAAAATTCAAAGCTTTGAAATTTGAGCGTGAATGACGTCTCCGTGTAAATGTGAAGTCACAATTTGACATTTGAGGGCCAAATAAACCATACTGACCAAGTTTTGCCAAAAAAGAATTAAAAGCAACAAATATATTATATATTGCAAGTAGCCACATTTTGACGACCCCTTTGAGGGGTACCATGGCCCCAGCATGGTGGGCTGTAGATGTAATATGCAAATGAAGGAGCCGATCAGTAAATAGAAATAATAGACAACAAATTCATATGTTATTGAGCTGTTAAACAAAGCCTTGTGTTTCTCAAAAAATCTTAGCAAGCATAGCGAAGCTATAATATAGTCGTTTAGTTTCAGTTTCAGTTCAGTGACATTTCAACTTATGCATATCAACAAGTGCCGTGTTTGTTTGATTTCATTATTATTCATTCAAAGACATCTTCAAGTTTTGCATGCTATAATTTTTAAATAAATCATTGTTGCGTTAGATCAATTCATCTTGACTCAATCAATATACCCACAATTTATAACCTAGACTGATTTTATTAACACCGTGGAACAACAAGAAACAATTACAGCGTATTAGTAGAACTAAACAAAACTAAACAATGGAAATGATGTCTCATGGAATGTTATAGTGTAGGTATCTGTTTCATAGGTTAAATAAAATCACTCTATGCAACACCTCCACGTATACTTTCTGGCAAATAAATTATAACCGGCAAATATAGAGGAGGCAAAGGGGGTGGGGCAGGGGAGCCATGCTACCCTTATAGGCAAATATTTCCCTTTGGGCCCCAAAATATTTAATTACCCAAAGAACCAAAATGTATAACGCTCCCTATTTTAAAATTAATCTTAATGCACCACTGATCACTTAGTACGCCTCTGTTACATTTTTATTAACCCAAATACACAATGCATCGCCCTCGCCCGCACTTCCTAACCTTTGGTTATTACTAGCTAAGTATAGAAATTTTCTAGTACATGATTTCCCTAGGAATTTTTTTTTTTTTTTTTTTTGGGGGGGGGGGGGGGGGGGGGGGGGGGGGGGGGGGGGGGTGGTTTCCTAGGAATTCTTTAGGGGTAATCTAGGGGTTCCTAGGAATTCTTTAGGGGTAATCTTTTATTTCTTCGGAGGGTACATGATTGCCCTAGGAATTCTTCAGGGGGGCGCAAACTAGAGGCGTAAACTTTCTCTGCCCGGTTGTTTTTTTGCCTCTAGGAATTCTTTAGGGGGTGATCTTATTTCCTAAGGATTCTTCAGGGGTCATCCCTTGTAAAAGTCTACTCCTCAACGGGGGGGGGTGCGGATATTAAATGCAATAGCCCAATGCACGCATGGTTGACAGTACAAATCAAATCGAAACGCTCCCCAGCGGTAAAAACATACCTGCAAAGATGCGTGGGTTCTCCTTCATTCTTTTAAGGCGTTTTGTATTGATATTTCCACTGAATAAAGCCGTTTTAAGGCCCGAAGCCTCGCCTGAAGTCAAACTATTCTGCCTTCGCCGCCTTCGGGTCAGCGGCCTTCATTATTCAGGGTAGATGCGTCATTTAAAGGGACACAGATTGTACCCTTTCATACGTCCGAGTTGCATGTATTACCGGAAAGATTTTGGAGAATTTATAACCTCCCCGTTTCCAAGGAGTCACTGAGGAGAATCCAGCTTCTGCTTATGTTATTTCGCTCCTAGAATAACTGAAAAATTTATTGTTATGTTTCCCCAGGATCCTCATAAAGGGTAAAACATTTTCAGGTGCTCACGGGATACCAATTTACTCAATCCACTGAAACTGAACATCTGGAATAGACTACGCAACTTTTACGAATCTTTCTTTGAAATTTAAATTTGGACTATTTGATTATATCATTTGACTTTATCAATGCTGGAACAATTTCAATAAGGGGACCGGACTTGTTTTACATGAGAGTTCTGACGCGTGTCACGCGTAACGCATCACATGCGCAACATCATTTTCAAGGAAATTCTTCGTACTTTTATAATATTTCGGCAAGCTATTCTACCAATACCGAACGCTAAGTAATCTTGACGTTGGCTCTGTCTGTTGTTGCATTTCCCGAATGCTGCCGGCAATCAACAATATGCCCGAGTGTACGCTCTTGAAAAGCGCTTCTTTTACAGGGATTTATTGCGGAGTGAGGTGCGGGATTGTGGAAAATTGGTTCTATTCTTTTCAATTCTTTTTAGAACGAGGCATTGAGACAATGAGCTCTATTCTTATTCAATGAGATGCAAATTAGTATATTCCAATTTTCTGCAATCCCGCACCTTGGAGGATTTATCAGTCTCGCTATTTTCATTTACACGACTTTTAAAGGGTTACATGATTGTTACACTGGTGTCTAGAGTCTCCGTTTTTCAATGACATGGTGTTTGATAAGTACGTAGTTTAAGCATTAAATAGTAAAGAAGGGTCATCATCGGTGAAAGTTGTAAGTTTCGATGAAATCCGATGGTATGGTGGAGGACCCAACGTAATTTATCAGTCAGTTCATGTATTTCACAGCCTCCTATTTTCATTTACCTTCAATAACACGGTGCCGGTGGATTCCAGTGTTTCAACGGCACCCGTATTTTAGTGTGAGTTTTTAGAATCTTCATAACTCGAGCCGTTAGAGGAAACTTAAAACAGTTAACGAATAATTGTAAAAGAGTGAAGCAGGGGAAACTGACTTTAGTTCTAGTTATCGAGAAGTTCGATACTAATACTCTCACTGTACACAGTTTCAATACTGAGCCCTTTTCTCACTTACATAAATCATTATTTAGTGACTATTTACGGTACATTTACATGATCCATTGAAACATGCAAATGAAATTTACAGGGTTCTCGAATCCCCCTTCAGTCTGGTAAACCATTTACATGATATTTACAGGATTTTGTATACTGTAAATGTACCGAAAACAATTTACATGTTATTTACATGTTCGGCAAATTATAGCCTTAGAAAATGACACTGTAAATGGCAATTTACAGTACATTTACATGATCCATTGAAACATGTAAATTTCTTGTAAATTTTAATTTACAAAGCATTAACATGTAAATTATAATTTACAAATCATGTAAATCCAAATTTACATTTTGTAAATCCAAATTTACATTTTGTAAATTGGATTTACATGACTTGTAAATTTTCAACTTTTCCAGTGCATCATCCAACTGGAATCTTACTAATTCATTTCTTTGGAGATATTCATTCGATCGAAAAGCCATTTTGATATACTTTTTTTAAATTCCTTGGCCATTGATTAATCTATTCAAGATATCATTTGCACTTTCTCCCTGTGGTTGTTTTCCTCGTGGTTGTTTTCCAGGGAGCGAAGCAGGGCGTGATTGTGGTTTTCGTCCTCGCGTTGCTGGTTTTCCAATCTTCAGGTTCCCCAGTTTTTTCATGATCAAATCACCAGATTTTTCAGCTGCTGCTTTGCCGAATTTTTCCCCAGCGTGAGAAATTCCTGCGTCCAATGCTTTTTTTGCAAATGGTTTCGCAACTTTCTTGAGAATTCCTTTCATGGCTGGTGCTGCCATCTTTTTCAGTGGCTTGAAGATGCATGAATCAAAAATGATGCCTGTTCCTTTATGCTTATAAACAAACTTCCCTAATTTGGGATGATAATAACGAGAAAATTCATATGCTTTCATTTTAGATTCGTTTTTTTAATATCAATGAGAATGCTGTGTCTGCCCCATTCAGGTTAACAATTCTTCTTTTCCCATCTGTGATATACATTCGAATTGAGCTGATCGTGTTTTTATTCACAGGGCAGAAAGTTATTTTTCTGGGTTCACGCTCAAAACTGTATGATGCCTGCAGAATGGATGTTGAAAAGGAATAAATGATGTCAGTCTCTTCCCCATCCACAAGTGAGTCATTTGTCAAATCGCAATGAATGTTCAACATATCCGTATCTTGACTCAAATTAGGAACTTTTGGGCCAATATTAACTTTCTCCTTCAGAATCTTTTTATCAAACCCCACAAGATCCCCGAAGTTGGATTGGGTGAAATCCAGTTGATAATTTTCAGCTAATGTTATTGTCACTCTGAAGGTTTCATTGCTGAAAGCCAGATTGATTGGGAAAACATCTTTGTTTCCAGCAGATTTCACCACTGTTGCTTTCTGAATGAAATCATTTATCCCAGAATACTCCCAAACTCCAGCAGGAAAAGCAATATCGGAAAATGTTTTTCCACCATCAGAGGAAAACCTGACCAGTTGGTTTCCATATTGAGGATTGATGTTATACCACGTAAAACTCATATTGATAATTCGTTTCAACCCAACAACATATTGTTCATTTGGATCAAGAATAATTGGATTATTAAATTTTGTTGTGAAATTTGCAGGTTTGTTTTGTCTGTTCTTAACTGCGTAAGATGATAAAACAATCTCTCTTTCCATTTTATGGTTTGAAATAGTTTTTGAACAGCTTTTCATGTTGGGATCGATTGATCACTGACTCTTTCAGGAGAAGATCGAGAATACCCACTCCAGTGTTTCTGATTGCTAGATTTGTGTTCCCAGCAAGAATGGAACCAATAATAACCTCAAGTTTCTGGAGAAGTTCTGTGGGATTGGAGAAAAAACTGACTGCCCCACCTTTTTGTTTTCTTCTCAGCCCCGAACCTTGAAATGATTTCTTTTGCTGTCTGTAATGGTTTATGTATTCATTCAGAACTTTGAAGGAACGATCTATTCTTTGATTTTGAAAATTCTTTTGCTCTGCAGTTATTTCCCCCTTATTAAACTTTTTGGTGAAAGAAGCTTTGTAACCTTTTAATTGGTTTCGTGTATGTTCTGCCTTGAAAAGAATGTTTTTCTCAAGATAGTTTTTTTTCTGTGTTGCTGATAAATTCGGAGTTCCCAGAACCATATCCACTGTATCATAAGTGAAAATATCCAGGTTATCTAGAATCTTGTTAGTGTCCGTTGTACTGTCTTCTGTTTCATCACCCGGTGCCAGAGTATAATCAGGAGATTCATCTTCTTCATATGCAGGTGGGTCATCTCCTACCTCTTGCATTAGTTCTGCATAGGTTGGTGGATTGACTGGGATTTGTTTCTCTGTTTGCGGCGCAACAATCTCATCATCAAACAAACCGCCAACATCCATCTCTTCAAATGGGTCGACTTCTGGGTAATAATCTATGCCAGGTTTTTCTCTAACGACTTGCTTTTTCCTCCGAACTGGTAAGGTTGACGATTTCAAATTCGATGCAATAACATCATCTAGTTTTGCTGTTATGGGACGGAACATTTTTTCCAGTCCGATTTGGCTTGTCTCTTCACCCAACTTTTTCTGGGTGATAGTATCGTGAACAAAGTTGATTTTTTTGCCCAAAGCGGATTTGCTTTTGGCCATTTCATTCCATTTCAATAGACTCATTTTAAGTCCAGGAACATGAATTGGGATGAAGAACAAGATGTTAAACATGATGTTTGGCAATTAAAATGAAGATTCCAAATTATGATTGCCATGACCCAATCACAAACTTTCGACAGCTGCATCCTTTCATGCCGGATCAAGCTTTCAGAATGTTGATCTGTGGGTCTTCAGGGTCAGGGAAAACAAATGTTCTCCTGGATATGATTTTGAGGTTGTTGTATTATGATAAGATTTATCTCTATGCAAAAAATCTGGACCAAGCCAAATATCAACATCTGCTGAAAACATTTCGCCCAATCAGCAAAGACGCTGGATATGAAATCATTGAGGCATCTCCGGATGAAATCATCCCAGTTTCTGAATTGTCAGGGGAGAATCAAAAACTGGTTGTTTTCGACGATTTTGTTTGCGAAAAGAATCAAAAGCCATTGGTTGATTATTTTATCCAAGGGCGGCACAAGAATTGCTCTGTCATCTATCTTTCACAAAGTTATTTCCAAACACCAAAAGATATCCGCCTGAATTGTTCTCATTTTTGCATCTTTGAATTCCCAAGCAACAAAGAAATTACAGCGATCTGCAGGGAGACACAAGTCAGCAAAGAAGATTATCTGAAAGCAACGCATGATCCGTTCTCTTTCCTGTATGTGGATAAACCGAGGAAATTCATTGCCAAAAACTTTGATGAAAGACTTTAAAATGAGCTATTCAAATGGATTGCTTTCTGAAACAAGCACCTCTCAGGGGGGACGAGATGGAAAAGATGGATTGCCAGGAGTTGGTTTTAAGCTGACATCCACAGGGGATTATGATATACAAAATCAAAAAATGGTCAATGTCGCTGAAGGAACAGGAAATGGCGATGCAGTTACAAAACATCAAGTTGACTCGCTTAAAACAAGTGTGGAAACCAAACTGATTCAACTGAGGGCAGATTCTGTTCAGGTTGATGGATCCTCCCATATGACAGGAGACTTTGATCTTCGGGGAAAGAAATTAATTCTTCCTGGAGAGATTGACATGGATCGAAAACTAATCACAAATCTTGACACTGATGAATCCAATGATTTGTCAGCAGTGAATATGGTGACGCTGAAAAAGTTTCATCCAAACGCACCTGCTCCAACGCATGAAGTTACTAAAGACATTGATTTGAAAGGACTTTTCCATGTTGTCAAATCAAAGCAACAAACTTATGTGGATCTTTCCGCAAACTATAACAATCTGATCTCCTATAATGATGCAAAGAATGTTTTTGTCAGTCGGAAAGAAACATTCCCAATGGAAACAAGTTTGGATATGGGAACCCAGTTCATTTATAACGTGAAAGATCCAACAGCAATCGATCAAGCAGCCAACAAAAAATATGTCGACCAACATGTTGAATTGGTGAAGTCATCAATTAGGTTTGTGGCTGACACTGTTCTTTCCAAGTCTGGAGGAACAATGATAGGCCCAATCGATATGGGGACACATCAAATATCAAATCTGGGGGACCCAATAAACGACAACGATGCAACGCCAAAATCTTGGGTCGATTTAGAGATCGCTGTTGGCAGAACCAAAACAGAAAACGATTTGAAAAAATTCGTAAATGAAACATCCATTTCTCCCGCTGGAAATCTGAAAGATGCATTTCATTTTCTCATGAGTGATGCGGGGGAATCTTTCAATGGGCATGATTTGCAAATTGTGGGCGTTGTGGATTTCCCAGCTTCTCCACATCATTTCAATAAGAAGGCGTTTCAGCTGAACATTGGAAAAGATTCCTCAAATCTGTTTTCTGGGAGAATGGGATTTAATATGCGAAATCTGCCTCAAGGAGAATTCACATTGGTTGTTGAGTTTTTTCCCGCTTCAATGACGACTGTTTCAGTGGACGCTGTTTCCACGAGTTTGAATATCAACCAACAATCAACAAAGAAGTTTTCCAACTATTCTCGATCAATCATTCATATGCATAAATGGCAGATTTCTCCACCGGAATTTGTCTTTCTGGATTTGAAATGGCAGGGAACAGCATCATCTCCTTCTTTGGGGACAAGTCATTTGGTCATTTATGGAATTTCTGGGTTTCACACAGATGTGCCAAGTTCTGTTTATGATTCTCCCTTCATCTTTGACTCGGGGAAGATGGTTATACAGAGAGACTTGGATATGAATGGGCAAAAGCTGTTGAATGCGCCTAAACCCAGGTCAGTCATTATGGGAAAATATGAAAACGGTAAACATGACAATTATCTCTTCTTTGCAGATGATGACATAGACGATCCAGATCAATATCACTCATTTGGTTTTGACGTTAAAATCATCCAAGTCAGTCTTTATATTCATGACAGTGTTGGAGTCATAGACCCCTCTCAAATGTTAATGACGTTATTCTCTCAGATTCCAGGGGGTCGCTCTTTTACTATAACAGGAACGCCTTCCTGGGGTGCACATTCAAAATTAGTAGTGTTCTCTTTCAATACAAATATTCCTAAAGAAAGAGAGTTGAGTTTCCACCTGTTCCATCATAGTGTAACTAAAAAAGCAAAAGCAACAGTTCTTATTGAAATATAAGTTCTTCTCCAAAAAATGAACCGCAAACAAAGCATTTTCAGTTTCAACCACATTGACCCCAACATTGGGGAAGAACAACTGAAAGAAATCAAACAACTCTTCCGATTCTATCATAAAAGGTTTTGGTGTTTGAAAAGAGCTCACAAACATTTCAAGCGAATGAATTTGGTTATGAACCTGTCTTCAACCGCTCTTGTTGCGATTGGAGCGATTGCTGGAGGAGTTACAATGAATCCCGTGATTTTGGGAGTTATTTCAGGTGTTGGGTTGGTAATGAAAACAGGAAATGAAATGAAGAAATATGGAAACAAGATTGAAATGACAAAGTTTGCTTTCACAACTTATGAGAAAACTCTGACTGATCTGCGTTTTGCTTTGAGAAGTGGAAACTTCAATCGCGAAGAATTTCTTCCAGCAATGGAAGCGATTGATGGGATTGTGATTGATTTGGGATTGGATCTGGAAAAGTTTGAAAGAACATATGAAAAACGATTTGAATGATTTTTCATTTCTGGGAAATGAAAAGACAACTCAGTCATTCTTGATGAATAAAATTCGTACCCAATTTTCTTCGTCCGACAAACAATTAGCTCGGGCACTGAACTTCCATTGCCCTACTGGGAGATAATGATTGAATTCCTGTTCACTAGGAAAAGATTCATAACAACGACTGTAAAAACACTGGGCAAACTCCTCATAGTTTCGCACAACGTCGTGGTCGCCTGAGTCCAGGTTGAAAATTACTTGCTTGTCATTTTCTCCAGCCAGTTTTTCCACACTGTCATCTTCCCATGGAGTGAATTCACGGAAGGCGTATAGTATAAAGTTCCAAGTCTCAATGCGATTTTTCCTCCAACGTTTCTCTGCTGCAGCATTTTCTGTTTCAGCTTCTGCATTCATCCTAGCGATATTTTCATCTATTTCCCTGTCTCGTCTTTCTTGTTCGAGAGGTGATCGGTTATTCATGGCCATTCCCGTTTGACAAAGAATGTCGGCCAAAGACTCCTCTTTTGCAGGAGAAGGAATTGGATCTTGTGGTTGAGGGACAGGTGGTTTCTTTCGTGGTTGGGGGATTGGCGGTTTTGGTTTTCGTGGTTGGGGGGTTGGTGGAACTTGATTTTCTTCTTTTGGTTTTCGTGGTTGAGGGATTGGTGGTTTCTTTTGTGGTTGAGGGATGGGTGGTTTCTTTCGTGGTTGGGGAATGGGTTTGGGAGGAAGAGATGGTGGTGTTGGTTTCTCAACTTTTTCCACTTTGAATTTTTCTCCATCACTTCTTCTTGTGAAACTATTTCTTCCACTTTTCAACGCATTACGAATAGTTCCTGAGTCAATTCCCAGTTCTTTTGTAGCTGCAGAAACACTGGGGAAAATAGTTGTTGTTGTTGAAGATGAAATGCGAATGGGAATGGATTGAATCTTCTTTGGAGTTGGCGTTTCATCTTCCAACCAAGGATTGACTAACGGCCCTTTTTCAAAGATTCTTGACAGGAAGAATTTCTTCCCATCTTTCTTGACAAAACGATTTTCAACACAGCGGTTGAAAGCTGCATAGATTGTTTGACGAGGCACTTCAATCCAATTTGCCATCTCAGCCATTGTTTCAAAACTTTTCAAGGGCGGTTCTTCGGGAGAATCATGAATTGCCAATCGATCTTGAGTTTGATTTGCAACCCTGACTTCTCTGCCTTGGAAGGAGAAAACATTCTTCCCTTCATTGATTGCCTTGTTGAGATATTTGGGAGTGAACTTCATAAATCGTGCAAGAGCCGCCTGTGAAGAAAATCTTTCACTGAGACGTTCTTGTGAAAACGCATCTATCAAAACCCACATTTTAATAGGGGAAAAGAAAACCACAAAAATGTTCTCAAAGTTTTATGGAGAAAAAAACACATCAAAAACCACAAGAATGTTCTCAACATTTTATGAAAATAAAATGTTTGCCAGAGCAAAATGTTTCATTTCTGCTAAAGTTTTTCAGGAAATGAAATTTAAATCACTGAAAAGTTCTTTCCTGGTAAAGAATTTTAAAAATCAAAAAATAAAAATTCAAAAAAATAAAAAATCCCTTGGCTAATAATATTCTGAGAACCTGGAAAAATTCAAAACTGTCAAAAATGTTTTTCTGCAATTCAAGTTGATTTCAGGGTAAAAATAGTTTTCTTCCAAACCTTTATGGGTGACAACATGGCAGTCATTTTTGGATAACCACCCTGAGTGACAAATGACAACCACTCCAAAGACAAATGACAATCTTTCTTATGCTAATTCAGTGAGAAAACAAAACCAACCCCCAGTGACAAATGACAACCACCCCAGTGACAAATGACAACCATCCCAGTGAATGATTTCACATCACAGATGTCAAATCAAACTTCATCTTCTTCATCCCTGTCCTCATATTCATCGAACACTGAGGCAGTTTGAACCATTTCTTCCACAAGAACTTCATCCACAATCGCTGTGATTGATCTGATGTTTCCGCAGAAAAGATGTTTAATGGAAAAGACAACTTGCCCAAAAAGTGGGACGCCAATGAGAGTAGTATACAGAATAGCGGTTCTACGACCGGCGGATCATGCGGATCAAGCGGATCCGCATATTTTAGGCAACTTAAGCGGGAAAATGACGTCATCGTGGTAAACAATAGGGCTAGAAGGCCTGTTTAAGCTTGCCCAGTCAGTAAAGTATGACGTGGTGGTTATTAATACGGTAGTTTTGTATGCGTGTTTTGCTTTCTTCTAATGTTTTTTTTTTTTGTGTGTGTGTGTGTTTTGTATTGTCAGCAAAATAATTGTGTGATAGAATTGTATTATGAAAGCGGGTCTGTACAGATTAAAAAGTTGTAGGTTCATTGTCTCTTCTATCAACAACTTTGACATCCTAATAAATCGTTTCTAATTTTCTCTAGTAAGTGGTTGGTTTAAAAGGTTTTTTTTTTTTATCGATTTCATTTTGTAAGTTTAAGGAGGGCCATTCGATTCCTAATTTATGATGTGTCAATCTCAGTAGATGTATTGACTGAAATAAATATATGCATATCTACCTTCTAAACATAACACCCATGGGAGCGCTCTGTTATGGTCCAAATGCAAATGTAGAACACTGTTGAAGGTTTGTAGTTTAGATTACCGCATAACGAAAGAACACCCAGACAGTTATCATTTCAATTTGTATTTATTTGATATGTTCATCAACGTTCCAAAGGTAGTTAAAAGGTAAGTCAACAAATCTAAAGTTCCGAGTGATATTTACATACAGCTACACACATTTTTTTTTTTTTTTTCATTCCACTGTGTATCGTGTGACTTAAATTTAGCTTGAATTGCGTTCATATCAACATTGCGTGCTCGATGAAATAAATAGAATAAGCAGTAGTCTCCATCGACGGTCTGCAAAACATTAATTACAAAACTTATGAAAGAGAATAAAAGCGGTGAAATCGGCGACTAGCAGACTTAAAAGCGTAAACATAATTCCGTTCATACTTCCAATGACACCGAAAACAAACTTAAAAGCGTAAACATAATTCCGCACTTCACGACGATAAAACGGCAGTCTGTGAAATTAAAAAAAAAAAGTTATGAAAGAGGTGATTATTGAAAGCAATGTTCAATGAAAGCAACGAAAGCAATATTTGAATGATATAAGAAATCGTCTAGCAAGCTTAAAAGCGTAAGCACAATTCCGCACTTCACGACGATAAATTAACGGCAGTCTGTGAAATTAAAAAAGTTATGAAAGAGGTGATTATTGAAAGCAATGTTCAATGAAAGCAACGAAAGCAATGTTTGAATGATATAAGAAATCGTCTAGCAAGCTTTAAAGCATAAGCACAATTCCGCACTTCACGACGATAAAACGATGGTCTGCAAAACATTAATTACAAAACTTATGAAAGAGAATAAAAGCTGTGAAATCGACTAGCAGACTTAAAAGCGTAAACAAAATTCCGTTCATACTTCCAATGACATCGAAAACAAACTTAAAAGCGTAAACGTAATTCCGCATTTCATAGGGTTAGAAGGCCTGTTTAAGCTTGCCCAGTCAGTAAAGTATGATGCGATGGTTACAAATACGGCAGTTTTGTATGCGTGTTTGCTTTCTTCTAATGTTTTTTTTTTTTTTGTGTGTGTTTTATTTGGTTTATCTACATCTACATCTACATTAGGGGGTCCTGCAAGCTCACTATAACTCAGAGCAACTCAGAGCATAAGAGCGAGCAACTCAGAACATTTGAGTAAGAACCTCAGAGCACTTGAGCGAGCAACTCAGACCATTTGATTGAGCAACTTAGAGCAACTCGGAGCAACTCGGAGCAACTCAGAGCAACTTAGAGCAACTCTGAGCAACTCAGAGCAACTCAGAGTATTAACTCAGAGCAACTCAGAGCACAAGAGCGAGCGACTCAGAACATTTGAGTAAGAAACTCAGAGCACTTGAGCGAGCAACTCAGACCATTTGATTGAGCAACTTAGAGCAACTCGGAGCAACTCGGAGCAACTCAGAGCAACTTAGAGCAACTCTGAGCAACTCAGAGCAACTCAGAGTATTAACTCAGAGCAACTCAGAGCAACTCAGAGCACAAGAGCGAGCGACTCAGAACATTTGAGTAAGAAACTCAGAGCACTTGAGCGAGCAACTCAGACCATTTGATTGAGCAACTTAGAGTAACTCGGCGGAGCAACTCAGAGCAACTCAGAGCAACTCAGAGTAACTCAGAGCAACTCAGAGCAATTCATACGATGATACAGGGTCGATAACAGATGAGACTTACTCTTTCATACTCAATATTTCAAGAATGACATTTATTAAAGACAATTGCAAAATAATGCATTACAGAAAATCACGTATAAAAACTATCGTAGTATTTTCTCCTTTTTGCTGTGTAAGTCAAGTCTTCATCTTCATTCGACGTTTCTTTAGGTACTAGATCCTCCTGGTCAAACAGTCTGTTCAATAAATATTTTCGTGTATTGACTGCTGCTTCAGCGGCCTCCGCATAATCCATGTCACCATCTTGCATAAAGCTATGTAATGTTTTCATGACCTTTTTATGCAGTGGGTCAGTTCTAAGATCACGATACCACTTTAGATAGTGCAGATACAACCTTCGTAGCCTCTTTCTGTAAACAGGGAGTAAAAGATTGGATGCTTGAACCTCCGCAACGTCTTGTGGCAAACCCTGCATCGTGTTCTCTTTCACCTGCTCTTCCCAGGTTGAGCTAAGATCATTAATAACTTCCTCACGTAACTTATCCCAAGCATCAGTATCATCATTTTCGGCGTCACTAGCTATGCTTTTCTGGTCTTCGTCTTCGTCTTCATCTTCGTCTTCGTCATCATCACCATCGCCATCATCATCATCATCATCACCATCATCATCATCATCATCATCATCATCAGAACCATCACCATCTTTCTCTTCTTCTTTCTTCATCCGACGCATTGCCTTTTCATATTCCTCAAATGGGTTTTCATCATAACAAGTATCTGGAGAATTCTCTCCCATTCTATACTGGCTGGTCATCTCTTCTTGTTGTTGCTCTGAACGTTTATTACAACGTTGCTTCTCGTGCCTATCTCTGTTGTATTTTCGGCTAAATACCCCTTCACAGAATTGACAAGAATGCATATTGATCCACGATGGTTACTCGATGATGACTTGTTGTAAAATGAATACAGACACATCACCTTGCTTACTTATATAACTGTCACTCAAAAGGGTTTTGTTAATTGAGCATGTCCTTTTGTTAAGCCCATAAGAAAGAGATGTGCCACGTATGCAAGGGAGGAACACACCCTTATGGTCAAGGTGGAAATGGATTGGGAGGAATGTTTCGTTCCCACTTTCTTTGCAACGCCTCTTTGCAGCGGTCTTGAGAAGAGGCGTTGCTGTTCGAAAGAGAGAACGAAACATTCCTCCCAATCCATTTCCACCTTGACCATAAGGGTGTGTTCCTCCCTTGCATACGTGGCACATCTCTTTCTTATGGGCTTAACAAAAGGACACGCTCAATTAACAAAACCGTTTTGAGTGACAGTTATATAAGTAAGCAAGGTGATGTGTCTGTATTCATTTTACAACAAGTCATCATCGAGTAACCATCGTGGATCAATATGCATTCTTGTCAATTCTGTGAAGGGGTATTTAGCCGAAAATACAACAGAGATAGGCACGAGAAGCAACGTTGTAATAAACGTTCAGAGCAACAACAAGAAGAGATGACCAGCCAGTATAGAATGGGAGAGAATTCTCCAGATACTTGTTATGATGAAAACCCATTTGAGGAATATGAAAAGGCAATGCGTCGGATGAAGAAAGAAGAAGAGAAAGATGGTGATGGTTCTGATGATGATGATGATGATGATGATGATGGTGATGATGATGATGATGATGGCGATGGTGATGATGACGAAGACGAAGATGAAGACGAAGACGAAGACCAGAAAAGCATAGCTAGTGACGCCGAAAATGATGATACTGATGCTTGGGATAAGTTACGTGAGGAAGTTATTAATGATCTTAGCTCAACCTGGGAAGAGCAGGTGAAAGAGAACACGATGCAGGGTTTGCCACAAGACGTTGCGGAGGTTCAAGCATCCAATCTTTTACTCCCTGTTTACAGAAAGAGGCTACGAAGGTTGTATCTGCACTATCTAAAGTGGTATCGTGATCTTAGAACTGACCCACTGCATAAAAAGGTCATGAAAACATTACATAGCTTTATGCAAGATGGTGACATGGATTATGCGGAGGCCGCTGAAGCAGCAGTCAATACACGAAAATATTTATTGAACAGACTGTTTGACCAGGAGGATCTAGTACCTAAAGAAACGTCGAATGAAGATGAAGACTTGACTTACACAGCAAAAAGGAGAAAATACTACGATAGTTTTTATACGTGATTTTCTGTAATGCATTATTTTGCAATTGTCTTTAATAAATGTCATTCTTGAAATATTGAGTATGAAAGAGTAAGTCTCATCTGTTATCGACCCTGTATCATCGTATGAATTGCTCTGAGTTGCTCTGAGTTACTCTGAGTTGCTCTGAGTTGCTCTGAGTTGCTCCGCCGAGTTACTCTAAGTTGCTCAATCAAATGGTCTGAGTTGCTCGCTCAAGTGCTCTGAGTTTCTTACTCAAATGTTCTGAGTCGCTCGCTCTTGTGCTCTGAGTTGCTCTGAGTTGCTCTGAGTTAATACTCTGAGTTGCTCTGAGTTGCTCAGAGTTGCTCTAAGTTGCTCTGAGTTGCTCCGAGTTGCTCCGAGTTGCTCTAAGTTGCTCAATCAAATGGTCTGAGTTGCTCGCTCAAGTGCTCTGAGTTTCTTACTCAAATGTTCTGAGTCGCTCGCTCTTGTGCTCTGAGTTGCTCTGAGTTAATACTCTGAGTTGCTCTGAGTTGCTCAGAGTTGCTCTAAGTTGCTCTGAGTTGCTCCGAGTTGCTCCGAGTTGCTCTAAGTTGCTCAATCAAATGGTCTGAGTTGCTCGCTCAAGTGCTCTGAGGTTCTTACTCAAATGTTCTGAGTTGCTCGCTCTTATGCTCTGAGTTGCTCTGAGTTATAGTGAGCTTGCAGGACCCCCTAATGTAGATGTAGATGTAGATAAACCAAATAAAACACACACACAAAAAAAAAAACATTAGAAGAAAGCAAACACGCATACAAAACTGCCGTATTTGTAACCATCGCATCATACTTTACTGACTGGGCAAGCTTAAACAGGCCTTCTAACCCTATGAAATGCGGAATTACGTTTACGCTTTTAAGTTTGTTTTCGATGTCATTGGAAGTATGAACGGAATTTTGTTTACGCTTTTAAGTCTGCTAGTCGATTTCACAGCTTTTATTCTCTTTCATAAGTTTTGTAATTAATGTTTTGCAGACCATCGTTTTATCGTCGTGAAGTGCGGAATTGTGCTTATGCTTTAAAGCTTGCTAGACGATTTCTTATATCATTCAAACATTGCTTTCGTTGCTTTCATTGAACATTGCTTTCAATAATCACCTCTTTCATAACTTTTTTAATTTCACAGACTGCCGTTAATTTATCGTCGTGAAGTGCGGAATTGTGCTTACGCTTTTAAGCTTGCTAGACGATTTCTTATATCATTCAAATATTGCTTTCGTTGCTTTCATTGAACATTGCTTTCAATAATCACCTCTTTCATAACTTTTTTTTTTTAATTTCACAGACTGCCGTTTTATCGTCGTGAAGTGCGGAATTATGTTTACGCTTTTAAGTTTGTTTTCGGTGTCATTGGAAGTATGAACGGAATTATGTTTACGCTTTTAAGTCTGCTAGTCGCCGATTTCACCGCTTTTATTCTCTTTCATAAGTTTTGTAATTAATGTTTTGCAGACCGTCGATGGAGACTACTGCTTATTCTATTTATTTCATCGAGCACGCAATGTTGATATGAACGCAATTCAAGCTAAATTTAAGTCACACGATACACAGTGGAATGAAAAAAAAAAAAAAAATGTGTGTAGCTGTATGTAAATATCACTCGGAACTTTAGATTTGTTGACTTACCTTTTAACTACCTTTGGAACGTTGATGAACATATCAAATAAATACAAATTGAAATGATAACTGTCTGGGTGTTCTTTCGTTATGCGGTAATCTAAACTACAAACCTTCAACAGTGTTCTACATTTGCATTTGGACCATAACAGAGCGCTCCCATGGGTGTTATGTTTAGAAGGTAGATATGCATATATTTATTTCAGTCAATACATCTACTGAGATTGACACATCATAAATTAGGAATCGAATGGCCCTCCTTAAACTTACAAAATGAAATCGATAAAAAAAAAAACCTTTTAAACCAACCACTTACTAGAGAAAATTAGAAACGATTTATTAGGATGTCAAAGTTGTTGATAGAAGAGACAATGAACCTACAACTTTTTAATCTGTACAGACCCGCTTTCATAATACAATTCTATCACACAATTATTTTGCTG
The DNA here is from genome assembly GCA_024195265.1 of Dendrophyllia cribrosa. Lineage (NCBI taxonomy): Eukaryota > Metazoa > Cnidaria > Anthozoa > Scleractinia > Dendrophylliidae > Dendrophyllia > Dendrophyllia cribrosa. The sequence goes on along the minus strand of JAJLRJ010000013.1, from coordinate 13,764,009 downwards.
ACAATACAAAACACACACACACACAAAAAAAAAAAAACATTAGAAGAAAGCAAAACACGCATACAAAACTACCGTATTAATAACCACCACGTCATACTTTACTGACTGGGCAAGCTTAAACAGGCCTTCTAGCCCTATTGTTTACCACGATGACGTCATTTTCCCGCTTAAGTTGCCTAAAATATGCGGATCCGCTTGATCCGCATGATCCGCCGGTCGTAGAACCGCTATTCTGTATACTACTAATGAGTTCTGCTTGTTTCAGGATAGGTTTTTTCTTCTTCCCATCTAACTCCCAAAAACGACAAGAGAAATCTGTTTTAGGACGTTTTGAAGGATAAATCTTAGCAAAGATCTTTTCCTGTTCAGATTTATCCACTTTCAGAAGAGTGAAATCTCCGTCACGGAATTTGGCAAAAGATGGACCAAGTTTTTTCACTTCATCCCGTTTTACAACTGCGGTTGCATTGAGATGAGTTTCCAGGTCTCGGAAAAATGAAATGTTTTCTGTTGGAAGATTGATTCCCAGAGAGAAAGAATTTCCTTCATGAGCAAATATTTTGAACTTTGTTTGAAGTTTCAGTTGAAGTGGTTTGTCATTATGGGAACATGGGAGCAAACAATATGTGATCTTTCCAGAAGATCTTTTCACAGGGTCTTTGAGAGTGATATCGGAGATGGAAACTTTTTCAGGATTCATTTTCTTGGTGAAGACAAAAAAATACGTTTTTCTCCAATGGAGAAAAAATTCAAAACATGGTTTGAAAAACTTCCATGTGTTTATTCAGACCAGCCGACGCAGTTGAAACCAATCTGGGGACTCCTTTTCCTGAGCAAGCATGAAGGAGTTTGTGGTGCATAGCTTTCTCTTTCATCAAATCGAGAAACTTTTCCAGTCTGGGAGATGCCCAAGTGACTTCATGAGATTTCTCAGTTGAATCCAGAAAATGAGTTTTTTTCTTGCAGAGTTGATTGAAAAAAACTGTGCGTGACAATCCAAATCTTTCCTGAATTTCCTCTGCGGTGAAAAAATCTTCTCCATCAATCTGGATAAATGGTGTTTCATCTTCCTCCTGAATCCAAAAGGTTTTTTTGTCGGCTCTTCGAAAATACTTGGTGTTGCCCGATTTGAGAACTCTCAAAATAGTTTTTGATGGGAGTCCCGTTTGTTCTTGAGCTTCTTTGAATGTGAAAAAAGTTTGCTTGTCTTTTCCTTCCTCTTGGATTGAAAACTTCATTTTAAATGGAGAAAAAAAGATTTTTCCTCCATTTAAAATGGCAACTTTGGCTGCATGGAAATCATTTGCACGATCATCCGGATTACGGGGATGGTCGCGATTGAGAAAAGGAGATCTGGTAAACTTTTTACTTGAAAATCTATGGACTGGAGGCGGGAAAAACGATAAAACAGCTCGTATGAAAATTTGGCAACACAGCAACCCCCTGAATTGGAAAAATAGAAAAATCTCTGCCCCTGTGTTGATTCCGGAAAGAAGAAGAGTGCTTCCCAGAAGAATTCCATCAGTCATCCAAAAACAAACAGAAAATATTTCTGACTGGGCGAATTGGCTGGAAAATGTAGATGATGTGGAAATTAGGAGAAGATCAAATCCTGCAGTTCAAAGATTGAAAAGACAGATTTCTGAATTGTGGAAACAAAAATTTGTTGTTGAAGAAGGAAAATATGCTTTGAAAGGATTTGCCAGACAACTTGTTATTCAAGGAGATGATTCCCCAACTCCACAAGATTTTCTCCGGAAAGTGAAGGATGAAGTTGTTGAGTTGATAAAGCAAAATCGGCAAACCAAAATAAAATGCGTTCTGACCTCTCTGTTGGTGAAACCAGATTTGGGTGACGATACACTGATTGAAGAAACACCATTCTCCCATTCCCGCATGAAAAGAAATCTGGCCGGAAATGATGCAGGTGAGTTGTTTGATGAAATGGGGAGAGAAATGTTGATGAACCTGGAAAACTTCAATCAAAGAGGATCAAACTGGGTGTTTGAAAAAGTGGTTCAATTAACACTTCATGTCATTCGGTGGAAACCATTGGGAGGATCTTCATGGATTTCTCTCCCAAAAGAAGTAGCAAACAAAAACGCTGTGGTGAACATGAAAAACCAGGATGAAATGTGTTTTAAATGGTGCGTAACAAGAGCAATGAACTGGGTGAAACAAAATCCTGAAAGAATCACGTCGTTGTTGAGAAAACAAGCTGAAAAACTTGATTGGAGTGGCATTGCATTTCCAACAACTCTGGCAGATATTGTAAAATTTGAAAGAAAAAATGATATTTCAGTCAATGTATTTGGATGGGACAGAAAACTTTTCATCCTGAAAGCGACAGATGAAGAAAAAGAAAAACATGTTGATTTGCTGCTGTTGAAAAAAGAATTCAAAACCCATTTCTGCATTGTGAAAAACTTTTCTCGTTTGGCTGGATCACAATCATCCAAAACAAAACGAAAAAGATTCTTCTGCAAAAGATGCCTCAATTCATTTCCCAGTGAAGAAAGTTTGGGAAACAACAAAATCAACTGCGTTGAATTTGAAGCAACAAATATTGTTATGCCGGAAGGAGAAACATGTTCTTTTCGTAATTTCTCAAAGATGATTCATGTTCCAGTTGTGGGTTATGCCGATTTTGAATCGATTTTGAAACCTGTGGAGGATGCTGGGAAAATGAAACAAACGCAGAAAATACAAGAGCATCTTCCCTGTGGATTTGCTTTTCATCTCGTTTCCCCATATTTGGAAATGGAAATGAAACCGGTTTTGAAAAGAGCAGGAAATGCAAAAGAATCAGCTGAACTTCCCAAAGAATTTGTGAAAAAACTCATTGAGGAAGTGAAACAAGCTCAACTAAAACTGAAACCAAAAGCAATGTTTCCTCTCACTCCAGAAGAATGGAAAGTGTTCAATCAGACATCATTTTGTTGGTTATGTCGGGGTGAATTTGAAAAAGAGGGGGAAAAGATGAAAGTGCGAGATCACTGCCATTTCACAGGAAAATTCAGGGGAGCTGCTCATCGCTCTTGTAATCGAATGTTTCAGAAACCAAAATTCACTCCAGTGTTTTTCCACAACTTGGCAAACTATGACTCACATCTTTTTGTGCGGGCTTTGGGAACATTGGATGAAATTCTGGATATTCAATGCATCCCCAATAATGAAGAGAAATATATCTCTTTCTCCCTGAAGTTTGAGTTGAAAAGAGAGAGAACTTGGGATGGAAAAGAAATCGTTGTGAAACATGAAATTAGGTTTTTAGATTCATATAAGTTCATGGCCTCTGTCCTGGGGAACTTGGTTGGAAATCTTCCTAAATCAGATTTGACAGAAACTGCCAAGTTTTTTCAGGGAGAAAAGTTTGACTTGATGACAAGAAAAGGAGTTTATCCCTATGAATTCATGGATTCATTTGAAAAGTTTGCAGAAAAACTTCCAGAGAAAGAAGCGTTTTTCTCCAAACTGGATGACGCTGGAATAAAAGATGAAGATTTTCAGCATGCAAAGAATGTCTGGGAGAAATGGCAGATGAAAAACATGGGAGAGTTCCATGATTTGTATCTGAAAACAGATGTTTTATTGCTGGCAGATGTTGTTGAAAACTTCAGAAAACTTTGTGAAGAAAACTATGGATTTGATCCTGCCCAGTTTTTTACAACTCCTTGAATGGCGTGGAATGCAATGCTGAAAATGACAGGAGTTTCATTACAACTGCTGAATGATGTGGATATGTTGTTGATGGTTGAAAGAGGAATGAGAGGTGGAAATTCCAATGCATTTAAAAGATACGCAAAGGCAAACAATAAGTTTATGAAAGATTTTGATGAAAAGTTACCTGCCAAGTTTTTGGTTTATCTGGATGCAAACAACCTTTATGGGTGGGCAATGTCAAAGCCTCTTCCAGTTGGGAAATTCAAATGGATGAAAGAAAATGAATTGTTGAATTGGAGGGAATTTGTTGATGGGGAAAATGTGGGATGTATTCTAGAAGTGGATTTGGAATATCCAGATGAATTGCATGACTTTCACAATGATTTCCCGCTTGCTCCAGAAAGTTTGAAACTGGATGGAGTGTGGAAGTTGACTCAAAATCTGAAAGATAAAGAAAAAATGGTTCTGCATGGAGAAAATCTGAAACTCTTTCTTTCCTTGGGAATGAAACTGAAAAAAGTGAGAAGAGGAATTTCATTTCAGGAAGCTGCCTTCATGAAATCATATATTGAAACAAACACAAAGTTAAGAACGAATGCAAAAAATGCATTTGAAAAAGATTTCTTCAAGCTGATGAATAATTCAGTGTTTGGGAAGACAATGGAGAATGTGCGAAAAAGAGTTTCCATTGAATTGGTAAAAGATGTTGAAAGAGCAGAAAAGTTGATCAACAAGCCAAACTTTGCTGATGTACAGATTTTCGATGAATTCTTGATTGCGGTGAAGATGAGAAAGACGCGAATCCGCATGAACAAACCAGTTTATGTGGAAATGTCAATTCTCGATCTCTCCAAAACCCTGATGTATGATTTCCATTATGGTTATGCAAAGAAAAAATGGAAAGATTTACAAGTTCTTTACACAGACACAGATTCATTGGTCTATGAGATTGGGACAGAAGATTTCTTTGAGGACATTGCGAAAGATGTTCCAGAATGGTTTGACACAAATGACTTTTCCAGAAATCATCCTGCTGTTTTGAATGGATTGCCCATTGTGAAAGAAAACAAGAAAAAGATTGGGTTGATGAAAGATGAGTGTGCTGGAAAAATCATGACAGAATTTGTTGCATTGAGACCAAAACTTTATGCCTATCTGTTGGATACAGGAAAAGAAGAAAAGAAAGCAAAAGGAGTGAAAAAATGTGTGAGAAATCAGTTGCGATTTAACAACTTTATGAAATGTTTGGAAGGAGAAGGAAAAACATTGAGAAAGCAAAATGTGTTTCGCAGCAGAGAACATCATCTTTTCACAGAAAGAATGGAAAAGATTGCGTTGTCTGCTAATGATAACAAGTTGGTGATTCTGAAAAATGGAATTAACACATTTGCTTTGGGGAATTGGAGATTGAAATGATTCTCCCAGCAGAAAGATATTTGTCAAATAGATTTCTGTTTGACAAATAAGTTTTTGGTGGTTTGGCAGAAAAAATCTGGAGAAGCTGTGTTTGAAATGAAAAAAAACAAAATTCAAAAAATGAATTTTGTTTTTTCAAATAGTTTGTCCAGATGGAACTTTGAAATGGTTTTCACCCAGCAGAAAACATATTTGTCAACCAGAGTTTTGTTTGACAAATATGTTTTTGGTGGTTTCCTGAATTCTATTTGACAAATATGTTTTTGGTGGTTTGGCAGAAAAAATCTGGAGAAGCTGTGTTTGAAATGAAAAAAAACAAAATTCAGTTTTTGAATTTTGTTTTTTCAAATAGTTTGTCCAGCTGGAACTTTGAAATGGTTTTCACCCACCAAAAACATATTTGTCAACCAGAGTTTTGTTGCGCAGAATTCTGGGAAAAAAATGAAATGGTTTTTGTCGAATGTTTTTTCTCCAGATTTCTGCTGGAGAAAGATTCTCCCAGTTTTTTGGGATAGTAGTATGATAAGCACGGCTGCCAGTGGAGCCGAAGGGCCCCTTTAGTTCAAAGTATTAGAGCTTATGTGCTTTTTTGGGGGCTAGTCGGATTATGTTGGGATTGAACAGCGATACAGTGGTTGGGGCAACAAGACAACAAATATGTTTCTGATAAATTTAAAACAGTAAAGGCATTCGGAAATTTTGCGAAGTTTTGGGAGAATGTGAGAAACAGCGACCTGACATATTGGTTGTTGTGTTGACCAACCACTGTATGCGCTCTTCAATTCGAACATATGGGTTCTAGTGGGAAAGTTGAGGGTAAGTTTTGTTACGCTCAAACTAACGGGCCCGAGGATGCACTGGCAGCCGTGCTTATCATACTACTGGAGCGGTTTTTTTGTATATCGGCTCCGTCAAGCACTCCTGACGTAGCATTCGCAGAGATAGAAAAATCTATCTCTGCGATATCGATCGCAATCGCAAGGATCGCAACGTTTTGGTTTCCATATGATCGCAAGGGTCGCAAGAATCGCAGCGATCGTCGATCGTAACGATCGCTGCGATCGTTGCGATTATATGGAAACCAGGCTTAAGGACCCACTTTATGGAGCAAACTATCAACTGCAGACAGAGCAGCTACATCATTAGCCAGTTTTAAAAGTCTTACACGTAAGCGTTACATTAGCATATTGTTAAATAATGGCTGTAAGGACTGTACTATTTGTAATTCTTAATTCTTATTTGCCACGTTACGTAAATTTGTAAACTTTTAATCTCCTCTTTTGTTAACAAAACTCAGTTTTCTTAGTTGTATTTTAGTAATAGTAATAATTTTATAATAATAATTTAATAATAATAATTACCAGCGCCCCCTACATAGTTTGGGTTTTCTCCCAATCCTAATTTCTTACCTTAGTAAAATTTTAGTAATTAGTAGCTAGTACGGCTGTAAATAATATATTTCAGTATATATACTTTTTTAGTTGTAGTCTACTTGTGTCCCCTCATTAGTATGCGTTTCATCCCAAACTAGAAGGTTTTGACACGTAAATAAAGTTTTCATTCATTTATTCATTCCTGTGCGATTTGGGTGCGATATTTGCTGCGATTTCCGAAAAATCGGCGCCAAGTTGCATCAGGTTTCGAACATGTTCGAAACCTCTGCGACATCGCGCGACAAATCGCGCCTAAATCGCACTAATGGGCCGATTACATGGCGAATTTCAGCCCGGGCTGACAGCAATAGCCGTTAAAAATACAAGGAATGGCTCCGAGCCGTTTGAAAGGAAACCGGTGACCTCGTTTTTCAGCCCGGGCTGAAATTTCATTCTGATTACATGAGGTTTTTCAGCTGAAACTTTCTTCATGTAATCGCAAACGTCATTTTAAGTAGATTTGTTTAAGAAACCGGGCTTAAAATTTCAGCCCTTGCTGAAATTCGCCATGCAATCGGCCCTAAAATCGCCGCTAGTTTACACACGCGATTCGAAGATGCAACTTGCGCGCAAAAAAATTGCGCCGAAAAGTACGAATTATAAAAAATTGCACAAAACATCGCCTGTGTAAACGGGCCTTAAGCTTCCAGCCAAGAACCCCACGCTCAATGCTTCGGGTGTCGATCCTAAAACTCTTGCTCCTGAAAACACTGCCGGAAAACTGCGAAAAATACCATAATATTCTTTAAAGTGCAGGTTTGGGTGGTGCTTGATTCAAGGACGTTCGCGCCCATTGCCACTGCGCATTTTTTCGCGCATGTCAATGAAATATCAACAAGAACGTACCCAACGCAAACTTTTTTGCACTTTATAGAATGGAACGTAAAGAGCGTGTAGTATCATGGGATAGCTGTGGAACCAGGTCTTCTCGGAAATGTCACGCAATGACGTGACAGTGCGAATAGATGGTCGCTTTGAGAACTTCGCAGCGATTTTACTCTCTTGGATGCCCGGTGACCCCCATTTTTCTTCCCGAAGATCACTTCCTTTCCTAATTTGCTCCATTTTAACAAAAAAAAAAAAACGGAAAAAACCTGTACGTGAAAAGTTACAAATATTTCGCCTTTTCTGCTCTCGTGCGACCAAAGTTTTTTTCGAATGTGGACGGGCAAGACCAATGTTTTCTTTTTTCAAGGCCTATTCTACCTCAAGGAACGACATCAGATGCAAAAGTTTACGTAATAGACTTAGTTGTGTTGAATTGAGTACGTTTACCTGACCTAAATTTCACTAAAGTAGCTTCTTTTATTGCTAATAGTTGTAAGCTAAGATCGTCTTTAAATAACGAAAGCTTCTTAAAACGCATGGTCTTCAATGCGCCATATCTCGAAAACGAGCACGGTGACCCCCCAATTTTTGGTCATTTTGGTAATAGTTGATCTTCACCAATACTGCATGGCAAGTTTTAAAAAAAATCTGTACGTGGAAACATTTTGGGCGCGAACGTCCTAAAGGCTGGTTCTCATATAATCGTCCCGGTCGCCCGAGTCGTTTGAAAAGTTGTTTGCAAACGACTCAGACGATCGGGACGACTCAAGCGATTTGGGTTCTCATATGATCGTCCCGAACGTCAAACGCGCGGTCGTAAACTGGGTCCGACAACATGTTTTGGGCGCGAGAATCGTAAAAAACAAATAGCGGCTGGGAGATAATAGTGCATTCTGGGGTAGATTTGGGTCGCTTCGATCGCCTCAGTCGTCCCGGTCGCCTGAGAGTAGTTCTCATACGATCGTTCCCGATTTTTCACGATCGTCCCAGTCGTCCGGATAGAACACAGTTCTATCCAAGCGACCGCGATCGTCCTAAATAAAATTAAATTAAAAATGAAACATTAAATGAAACTAAATGAACATTTAGTTTCAAAAGCGCTTTTATAACTTTTTTAAACATATTCCGGCATTTGATACAATTGGCGCTACACAGTTCATATCTATCGCGATCGTCCTTGTCGTCCGGGTCGTTTGCGATCGTCCCGGGTCGTCTCAGGAGTGTTCTCATATAATCGTACCGGTCGTCCGTGCACTTTTTAGGCTGGTTCTCATATAATCGTTCCGGTCGTCCGAGTCGTTTCAAAAAGTGCACGGACAACGACGTTCGATGCACCTTCCTCGACTATGGTGGCGTCATAGCGGCAATCCCTAAAGCGTGGAAAAACGAAATCACGAGCAGTATTGCCAGGGATGTTAGTGAACCCTCCAACGCTGATCATGACACCGTCACCGCGAAACAAGCCCGCTTGATGCTAGCGGAAAAGTCCTTTTCTCCGCCAACAGTCGAAATCACTCTAAGTAATCTAGTGCCAAACGTAAAAGATGTCTATGAACTTCCATTTAAAGTCACCATTGAAAGTAAAATGAGGAGCTTCCAATATAAACTTATACACAACATCATACCTACCAATCTATCACTCCATAGAATGAAAAAAAAAGTCACCATTTTGCGACCACTGCAATGGCCAAAACGAAACACTCCTTCATAGGTTTTGTGAGTGCCCCAAAGTTAAGTCTTTTTGGGAAGACGTTATAAAATGGTGGAATATAAGGCGCTCGGACAACTTAAAGCCTAACTCTTGCGAAATCCTTTATGGATACAAACCTGAAAATACCAAGTTTCACGCATTTAATCACTATCTTCTTATAGCTAAATATCATCTATATCTCGCAAGAAACCAATCGGAGACCCCTAGCATGAAGGTCTTTCTTGCCTTATTGGAAAGTAAAATCAAATGCGAAAGACAAATTGCTATTAAAAACTCAAACAACAAAAAGTATGAAGCGAAGTGGACCACTCTCTGCATAAGCAATGCGTTAGCTTTTACACCACTTTCAGTGTAAAAAAACTAGGCTTAGGCGTAATTAGTAAACTTATTTAATCATTATTTAGACTCCGAAATTTGACCCTTGAGCTAGTTTATTATATCAATAAGCCTTTTTAGCGTGTAATTAAGCTCTTTTGTAAAGTTAAGCTCTTTTGTAAAGTTAAGCATAGTACTTAATTGCCTTAGTTTAACTGTTATATTATTATTTTGTATAATGTTGTAAAATGTATGTGTAGGTCACGTGGTGTCAAAAAAAAAAAAAAAAAAAAAAAAAAAAAAGTGCACGGACGACCGGCACGATTATATGAGAACACTTCTGAGACGACCCGGGACGATCGCAAACGACCCGGACGACCGCGGTCGCTTGGATTTCTATCCGGACGACTGGGGCGATTGTGAATAATCGGGGACGATCATATGAGAACTACTCTGTGACTACTCTCAGGCGACCGGGACGACTGAGGCGATCGAAGCAACCCAAATCTACCCCAGAATGCAGTATTATTGCCCAAAACATGTTGTCGGACAGAGTTTACGACTGCGCTATTGACGTTCGAGACGACCGGGACGACCATATGAGAACCCAAATCGCTTGAGTCGTCCCGATGGTCTGACTCGTTTGCAAAAAACTTTTGAAACGACTCGGACGACCGGGACGATTATATGAGAACCAGCTTTTAAGCCTGATTTTTCCAATTTCTTTTGTTTTCAGCACGAACTGCACGTGCTATGCTTCAACTTCTTGGAAATTTGTATACGGTGTACATTTGTATACGAACACAATGCTACGTCCTAGCATTCCTACAGCCTGGTTTCCATATAATCGCAACGATCGCAGCGATCGTTACGATCGACGATCGCTGCGATTCTTGCGACCCTTGCGATCATATGGAAACCAAAACGTTGCGATCGTTGCGATCGCAGAGATAGAAATTTTTCTATCTCTGCGATCGCAATCGCAACGGATCGCAACGATCGCAACGTTTTGGTTTCCATATGATCGCAAGGGTCGCAAGAATCGCAGCGATCGTCGATCGTAACGATCGCTGCGATCGTTGCGATTATATGGAAACCAGGCTTACATGTACTTTGAATTCCATTGGGCCGTTCTAACAAAGGATACTTAAATAATTACAAAAGTTCATCAAAATTGAAGCATTCTCTATTTTCGAATTGCCCATAAAACACTTTGTTTGCCCCCCAAATTTTGCATAAACTATTATTTGTAAATGCTCTTGGGAGGACTGCATATTCCCAAGAACATTTCAAAACAATAGTTTATGCAAAATTTGGGGTGCAAACAAAGTGTATTATGGGCAATTCGAAAATTGAGAATTACTACATTAGCCTTATAATTTGAAAATACTTGTTACTGAAACCCAAGTGAAACAAGATGGCAACTGCATTGTTTGAAGATTACGACCAACAAATTTGTAAAATTTACTGAGGCCAATTTTATTCAAAATACATTAGTCTACAGGCACTCTCAATATTTCAAGGCAGCCTGCAAAGAACCCGTCTTTCTTGTTCTTTTGACGTGTCTTGCAATGCTTTATACAATTAAGCAAAAAAAAACTTTGCTTGAAAAATCAAGAGTAAACCTGAGGTTTATTCACAGGTCCCACCATCATTTCTTTTTATTCCTTATTTTTTGACATTTTTCTCAGGAAAAAAAACCCGTTATTTTGCATGCAATATTATAATACCAAGGAAGTCAACTACTCTATAAACTTTCGAATCAGCTCCAGTTCTTCTTCACGGGCTTGTGTTACTGTTCGTGGGTCCGCAGGGTTAGATGCTCTAAATAAACAACAACAAGAATAAAGTATCAACATCCGCAAAAACATTACAATAATTATTCTACCTGTTGTGCAAATTCATGCAGTGTACAATGTTCATCCAAACTCAAAGCCCCACAAATGCCCCAAGGGGGAGGAAGCAGTGGATGGAGCTCGACATTTTTTGAGGTTTCATGTTGCTGTACCTCAGTACGTGGCCTGTCGTGTCTTTAACCTTTCACTCCCAAAAGTGCCAAAAATCAAGATTCAAGAAAAATCCTAAATTTCATTGAATAAATTATCGAAAAACAAATGGTTCCATGCAAAAGTACTGCCAAAACGGTTTCATCTGAATGGTCACACCATAGGATTTTGTCTACAGACTCAAAAGTTAGAACTACATTACATGTTTTTATATTTACTCTGGGAGTGAAAGGGTTAACAAGTTAAGGTAGTCAAGTGTTAGTTATCACATATGACGTAAAATTTAATTACTTTATAAAGAACGAAATCAACCATCTTGAATTTCACGATTACCATCACACGATTATAAATGCAAGGTTTGCAAGCCAAGGGCCCTTCAAATCAGACTACGACTGCGAGATCAAGTACGAGTATGACGTTGCAACCCTAGTTCATGCGCTTTTTAGTGTGTTAAAACACACTAAGAGTCTACTGGTCAGCAACGGGAAGGACTGACAGTTCTGGGGACGCGATGGTTTGATCTCCTACTCACTGTCCAGGAAAACAAGTAACAAGGTCATTCTGCAGAGACAAATTTTCACCTTCAGAGTCGCCATCTTATCTTCCAATCATGAAGAATTAATGGCTGAGAAAAACATTGTCACATAAAATAACATACCTGAGGTCAAGATGATGGGCTCCGCCCTTGACCAGAACTGCAACAAGCGTTGGGGAAACATCTTCTAAAACCTAATACAAAACCACGAGAATCAACAATACGATTATCAAACTGTTTTAAAACACTTAGCAAATACTGCAAATGCTGTGAGTAATGATATGAATCCTGAGACTTTCGTATCAAGTAACCGGGGCTTGTTGTACAAATGAAAGGTTGAAAAACTGGTTTCGTATACTAATAACTATACAATTGTACCTGTTACTAACACTTCTAGACAGGTTGTGATATACACCAGTCTTTTAGTCGGTAAAATGACAGAGTAAAAGTTGGATAAACATTGCACTGAATACACTGCAATACATACCCCTCCTGGCCTCCAAGGATCTAAGTCACCATTAGAGAAAATAATATTGGAAGATGAAGATATGTCTGAAAGAAAGAAATGGAAATATATCTAAGTATATAACTGAGTCACAGCTTAAGGTAATGTGTCTACTTTAGACAATAAGCCCGGTTCAAATCACTGTTTAAGTTTTCTGCACGTTGATGGCCTGACTGGCGGGTGGATTAACCAGTAAGGTAGGGTGAGAAACTTATTTCTGAAGGCGTTGTTAAAGTGTGTAATGTTTTGTACAACAGCTCACTCAGCTACGTTGCAGATACATGAAGAGGAGGAGCTGCTCTAGGTAATGTTTTTCAGAAAGTAGAACTCGATTTTACTTTCTGCAATGGCTTCTACAACTTGTCTCGCCACCATTATGTCTGTTGCAAGGTGTTACACTGAGCAATGTTATGCAACTTGTCTTGCAATGGCATTGTGAGACAAGTTGCAAACCTTGGACAGTGAATAAACACTGTAATACTGGATTAACTAATAGGGTAGGGTGGAGGCCTGACTGTTACTTTAGAAATGCTGAATTAAACAGCAGTTGGGTTGGGTTATGCACTAACCATTTGGCAAATGACTTACAGATTTACAAGTAGCATAGGGTAGGGTTAGGTTTGTTGAAGGAGAAACAAGGCAAGTAGGCACTAGTTTTAAGGGACCTTTATGGGTAGATGTGTACTGTGTGAGACCAATTTACCAAACCTTCCCCAACCGACCCCCCCCCCCCCCCCAAACTTTAACCCTTCTCTCCCACCTTATGCCCTAAACCAATACATGTATAACACAAGATGTGTATCACCGACTATGCCACAACATTTCAATTTAACTTTACGTTTCAATTTCAGGCAGGACTCAACCTAAATTGGAATGAAATTTGAAGAGGTTTAAAGAAGGGATAGAAGAAAGAAAATGATTTTTGGAACACTAACAGACAGTTGATACCCACACAAGAGCACCCCAGGTTGCTATTGAACTAACTTGGTGTCCCTCTATTAATTATTAACTACAAATTCTAATTTTAAAAGTTCACTAAATCCTCAATATTTCTTACCGGTATTTCTCTAAATTTTACAAATCCTTTGAGAAAAAAATATTTCCTCCTCAAAATACCCCCAAAACACCCAAAAATTTATAAAACATAGATTCACGAGATGAGCATAGAGTTTTTGGATTACTTGAAACGTGAACAAGATATTTATATTAAAGCCATGTGTTAAGTGGCGGGAAAATGGCATTCAGGTTATAGTCCCACCTTAACTCACCTTTCCCCCAGAACTGAATCACGGGCCAGTCAGGTCGTTGAGTCACACCCCATTTATGAAAACAGTAGTTTGCTCTCATCTCAGTAGTGAATGGTAAAACTGGAAACATGTCTGTCTTGTTGTTTGAACCTGCTGGCAAGCTTAACTCAGTGCATGCCTGAAAATAGCACATGGTCATATTCTGATAAGATTTTGTAATTGCTGTAGACATTCATTTAGAACCTCAGTTGTACTCCGTCCCCTTATAACATACACTGTAGTCTTGATGCACATAAAAAAAGGACTGTTCAATAGCCCTTTTCGCGGTTAACTTGTCTAATTTGCATTACAATTAAAATCAACATGGTTGTAAGGCTATTGTGGGCAATTTTGTAGTTTCTGCCTGAAATTATGGCTTGCAATCATGTTGAATTTTATTGTAATGCAAATGAGAAAGGTTAACTGCGAAAAGGGCTGTTGTATGTGCTATGTATATTCATTTTCCTTGAATCCTCTATTTTAAGCGCATTTGGTGGGGTGGGGGGGGGGGGGGGGGGGGTTCTAATAGAGACTTATCATAAATAACAAAATGCCAGTATTTTACCACTCTTTAGTTGCAAATCATTCATTCCTGATTGGTGTAAATTATGATAATTATTGTTTTTAAGTATAAGTACTGGTAATATTTACTGTATGTGAATTTGTGCCCAGATCAATTGGTAGGGTAAAAATGTACCAGTAATACAATGTCATTTATTGTTTTGGTTGTGAAGGAAAAGGCAGAAGGGGCATAATGAATTTCTTGCTCCAAAAAAGGGGGGGGGGGGGGGGGGGGGGGGGGGGGGCGCTTATTAGAGAGGAGGACTTACTAGAGGATTTAACTAGTAACCTAACAAGTGTATTGCAACACATCCGGTCAAAACCGACCAGAAAAACCAATACATAGCATTGCATTTAGTGGTACCATATTGATTTAAATAAACACTCAGTTGCTTTGAAGTGTTAATTCAAACAACACTGAATAAAATGTTGGTTTTTACGAATACCTGGTAGTCCCAAGCAAAGCTATCTGAACCAAGACCACAACCAGTGGGATCAGCACATTCAACATACTCAGTATCTGGATCAAGGCATGACAGTTTTCCATTGGTTCCATTATATACCAGTGCTGTGGCACCAGCCAGACCTTCAAGCTTGGATGATGCATTAGCCATCATTTTACACACCACATTCACAGGGTATGCAGGCAATTGAGCAAGAAAGTTTGCAGGGTATGGGTAGTCACCCATGGCAAGGGTTGTGAAGGCATTACGAATCCAACCAAACAAGTGTGTAATCTGCAAATTGAAAGGAATTGCAATTAAACAACCAGTTGTGTTATAGTGGAGGTTGGGTAAATAGAAATTGAAGCTCAATGGCTCATAACCAGCCACATCATGGCTTCAACACACTATGGACACCTGGTAACACTGACTAAGAATGCTAGATTATCAGTCAAGGCAACCAACAGAGAAGGTGAAGAGGTGTTTATAAATCTGCTACAGTAGCAGCACTTTCAAAAAATGTTCATTCTGTATAAATGCAAATGCGTAACACAAATCAAATCAATGCCATGTGCTACTGACACCCCCCCCCCCCCCCCGCCCCCCCCGCCGCCCCTTTTTTAATGTTGATGACTGTTGGTTTGAATGCTATTTTGGATCTGGCACAACATTGATAAGGGGGGAGGGGGTAAGGACTTGTTGTAAACCAAGTTATCCTCAAAATATGCACTACAATACACAACGTCTCAACTCTTTTTGCAATTGCTTGTAGCTCGATCCACTTAAAACTTGAACTGAAGACATAACTTCATGTTTTACCACTACAGTGAAACCACTATTGACAGCAAAGTGAATGATGAAACTTCCAGTGTTACTGTGTCTTTGAAAAACACACAAACTCTGAAGTTCAAAGCCTTAATTTGTGTTTGCTAAATTTGATTGTAAATTATACAACCTCCCTCGATTAGCTTTGCTATATGCGGGTTGTATATTTCTCTAATTTGTTAAATTTAAATTATTGAAATAAAATGATGATGATAAAAAAAATGATGATGATGAAGGTTTATGTTTGATGCTGCCATCAGTCATATTTATGGCAACAAAAATTGGACCCCTAAAAAACAAACTGAAAAAATGGATTGAAATCCACCAATCACAACCCTAACAAAGTCACGACTTTTTGACCATTTTAAGAAAAGCATCATTGTTTTCTGACGTCCATTATGACATTTAATTTGTGGCAGTGAAAAATGGAACTGTTGGTTGAGGTTTGAACTTCAGAGTTTGCGGTTGTCAGATGTTGTTGTTATTGAAAAGCACAGTATAGAGGTGTAGAGACTATAGAGATATAGCATCATTTCAGTGAGCTCTACACTGACCTTTAACTGTTTTATTTTATTATATGAAAGCAATTTAAATATGTACCTTTAAATCCTAAGATCTGATAACAGGTTCAAATAATTTCAGAAGCCCTACTGGTCATTTGGGCTTAAATTGATTATTAATTGGTACTCACCCAAGAGCCATAAAAGTTTGTTCTACAACTCCATGTCACTTAAATGTAGAAATGAAGTGCTTCATCCCTCCTCAATACCCCTCCCCCTCAGCAAATTTAAAATGAAATACAGTGTTTAATTTAAAGTTGGCAACTCATAATATATATAATTATGGTAGCTGTGTTTATTTCAAGCATTTGATACTGGGGAAACGATATAGAACATTACACAACACAATCTTCCTTTCTAAACATTCATGCCAAATATTTTGGCAATATTTTGCTGTCTGCTAATTAATGCCCATTATCTGCATACAGGGTTATTTCTCAAGTAAATGTATGGGGATTTCCTAGGACAGCCTTTCTGTGATAAAATGTCTGTACCATGGAGGTTCATTTGAATCAACCCGTACGAAAAATTATAGCCTGACATAGCGAGAAACCGGCCTGATTCTGGCCATAAAGTGATTTTTACGGCGTGCGTTGAACGAGACAGAGCGAGACACCAAATTTGTCTGGCCTTACGCCTAAAACAAGCCATTTGTCTCGGTCTTGTCTCGGTGATAATCTGGCCAACATTTAGCGTGATCGAGCGAGACTGATTTGATCCACTTTGTAAAACTCAACGAGACATTTGTCAGGCTGTATTCGGGCGAAAATTGAACGCGACAGAGCGAGACATTTTAGAATGCGTATATTTAGGCTAACTCGAACACTCACCAAATTCACTGCACACAAAACGGCAAGCAATTCGAAAAGTACATTGGCAAATGATTTTCCCAGTCTAATAACATCCCTAAAAGGGAAAGTTTCTCATGTAGATCAATAACTTTTACGTATTTTAGCGAACATATTTATGTTCTCTGCGTAGCTTAAGTCCCTTGGGACTAAATTGAACCCATTTGTTTACCTTTTGTTTAAGATGTGATTGGCGAGTTCGCGGTGGCATGTTCGAGGTTTTGTGTTACATGTATTGCGATCGGTTGCTCTGACACATTCTTCTACACTCAACAATAATATTACAAAGAGGTCTCGGTTCTGCAGAGAAGAGAGTTTCTACACGCGTAAATTAGTGGAAAGCTTTCTGCTTTGTAATACATGCAGAATTTGGGAAAGTATTCCTTCAATTTTGTTGGATCATTTTCATCATTTACAATCTGATGATACTTTTCGGCGAATTATGCGGCTTCCAATCGTGGAACCAAGCATTTGACTTTTGCCGTTAGGATCAGCTCTAGTCTGTTGGGAAAAATGCTGGTTTTTAGGACTCATGGTTTATTTGATAACATAATGCCCTGAAGAGTGAGAAGAGAGAATTTGAGGTGAGCAATTACATTGTACATGGAACATTGCTGCAAGAGCTATTTCATCGATCGAAGGAATTTAAAACCAACCCTTATTTATCAAGCCAATTTGGATCTAGCCTGTTTTTAAATGAGCTTAAAATAATTCTTTTCAAGTTATAACTTATTAGATCTCATGAAATATTGCTGAGGATTATTATTTATACAGTACAATTGTAAATAAAGTTTAAGAGTATTTACAGTCAATTCGGATGTTCCAACCAGCTTACATGCATGTTGTTCGCATTGGGTTGCAAATTTGTTTGCGTAGATTTGGAATATCGTAAAAAGTTCTTCATAAAACAAAAAATTACGAAGACTGCCCTGTTAAGAACTAGCAAGGTTCGCTGTTACCGTAAAGCATATAAAAAGAATTGTGAAATGAAAGAAGGTTTTCACGCGGCAAGTTGTTTACGTCGGTAGCAAGTTTGTTCCACTGTTTGTTCGGTTACCGTTTGTTCGCATAAAATTGAAAATGTTGCTTAGAATATCTTGGGAATTCAGTCCCCCGCTTCTTCATCATTCGCATGACAGAATTAATAAACCAAATGGATAATATTCATATTGAAATTCCCATTTTAAAAGGAGTTTGCCAAAGAAATAGCAACTCATGTGCAAGCAAGTTGTTCGCGGCGGTTGCAAATTGCGCTGGCGGAATTTTGCAAAGTCGCGCGGAAAGGAACATCCGATTTGACTGCAACATTTTTTAGCAAGATTGTAAAAGAGAAGCAGTTTCATGACAATTAATGTAAGTTGTAAGATGTAAATAAAAAAGATTTTTTATATTTTTTTTGAAGATGCGTTTTTACTGTACGTACACTGATCTCCATCTAAGTGAGAAAAACATTTCTCGCTTGATTCTTGCTCGTTAAGAGCGTGACTTTTGTCTTGCTTGAATCTCACTCGTGTCTGGCCATTAATTTTCGAACAGGATGGCTTGAATATGGCCCGATTCTCGCTCAGTCAAGCCATCCAAATGTCACAGCGGTACAAATGTCTCGCTCTATTCTTGCTTGATTCTCGTTTGTTTGTCTCACTCGTGTCAGCCGAATTATCACTATGACATGTCACGTTCGATTCTCGCTAATAAGCATATTTTTTTATGGCCTGAATCTGGCTGGTGTCTCGCCGAGAATTTTTGTACGGGCCTTTCAATTTACAAATCATGCACGTACCTGCTCTACTGAATCAATGGGTTTGCAAAGTTTAAAAATCCTTGAGATCTCGGATAGGCCTATAAAATGAATACAAACTTCAATACTTATGTTTAAAATTTTCAGTAACATAACTACGCATCAATAATAACTTCTCAGGTATTTTAGTTTTTAATTCATAAACAGTGATGGTGTGCTTGTCACATGTTGGTCAGTCCTTCACTGTTTCACTTGCAAGTTATTTATACGATCTTCACTGGTATAATGATGGGTGATTTTGCAACTTGACTTGTCCCCTGAGCTTCAGCAAAACTGTGACTAACATCATCAGTCATTATAAGTTTAATGTTTACAGATGGTTCGCAGAGGTTATACTCACACCTTTTGTTCCTTGCTTTGATAGCATAACAATCATTTCAAAGGCAGTAACAATAGAACCAGGGCAGTTAGGATCAGCCTTATAAAAGTCCTAGAAAACAAATAATTTATATGAATGCATTACTTTACTTTCAAGGTAAATGCAAGACCATAAAGTAACTGTTAACTATTTGCAAGTCAGAGAGTCAAAGAAAGAGGGATATCCAGGCCCTGGATCCCATACTTTTTGCAAAAATCTTATTGCTCCAATAATGATGATTTTTCACTGAACAAGTGAAATGAAAGAGGTCACACCACTGGGGCCTGGGTATACTAAGGTCATGTGACCTGAAAGATGGACAGTCACTTTAAGTTTTTGCATCCTCCATTACTGACCCTCCCTCCCACCCTAAGTAAGATGCGGCTGTTTTCACATGCAGGCTATAGAAAAGCTTGCTTGCATGGCATTTTGAACTTTTCAAAGCACTCAAAACACAGGATCAAAAGTGACCAATCAAAATTTTTCGTTTCAAATTACTAGTAGATCTTATGTCTGGATGCTTCAACATAATGGCTCTGTTTATGAAAAAGTTTGCCATCCTTTGTTCTCAATTTATATTGTAACTGGTCAGTATTCTTCCAAGTGGATCGGTTTGAGTATTCACACTGAGAGGGAAATTAATTCAAAGGAAATACAGTATGCAGAATGGCAAAATTGCCTTGCACCAAAAAGAAATGAAAAGACTGAAACAAACATTTATAAATGCACCATAATTCATTAGGAAAATACAAAAGAAATGAAAGTTTGAAAATTCTGATATAGAACTACACTCACTGTATCATTGATACAGAATACTTAAAGGAATGCTAATAAGAACTTATGAATAGTTACAATGGTGACAGTTGAGCTACTCATATTTTATCTTGTACTTTAAATGCACAACCTCATATACATGTAGAATGAAGATGATTAATATGCTAATGATAACATTTCTGGACAAAATGTATATTATTATTTTAACACATTAATTTTTAACTATCACCTGTGTTACTGCAGAAAAGAAAAATTCCCTCTCCTTCCCCTCAAAAGTAACCATGTAAATTGGGGCACTGGCTGCCAAGGCTGCGTCAATCACATTTGGATACTTAAACCTCATATACGCACTAAGCATTCCACCATAACTGAAATTATAATTCAAGTAGTACATGGATGTTATTTTAATTTGTGTATTTTCATTTTTTCAACTGGACTTGCATTGATAGCAGTTTTTTTTTCTTTCTTAAAACTGAAGCAGCAATCCTGTATAAATATGTTTTAATTATTATTATTATTATTATTATTAAGAAAAATATGAAAAAATTTAAAATAAGTCCTCATTCCTTCTCCCTGCATTTAAAAACCCAAGTCTAAATATTATCTAGTAAGAAATATCCATTTGAAGTCCACATTTCAGTTTTATCTTTTCATACTGTGTTTGAAGTCAAAGACTTGACGAGTGAATATATTTCAAATATTGCATCATCTAGTTCTCTCTCTTAATTCTAACAATGGTATTGTGCCACGCTAAAAAATAATTTATCATTTGCATATTTTTCCCGTTAACTATAACTTATCATTGATTTGCATATTCACAAGTTAAAAAGCATTATAATAATTATAAATATTATAATGCCATCACAGAAATACAATAGCATAGCATGGCTGGTGTGATCAAACTTGGGCTTAGCAAGTCATTGATGTTCTCTAGTTGTGCTTGTATAGAAGAAGGATAGCTAAACCAGATGTTTTGTATTTAAGTTTTAAGCTTTTGATAATCCTTTAACTTCGAAAAATTAACCATATTGTTTCAGCCAGCAAGGTAGCGTACAAAAACCCTTGTAATCTTTGTAATATAATAATACATGTTATAAGAAGAAGAAGAAGAAAAAGAAAAAGAAGCAGAAGAATAAATACATTAATATAAATATAGTGCTAAAAATATAAATATACATTGTCTAAAACGAGACTTGTGGATGACATATTACACTGGAGAATTACAAAAAAGTTTTCAGCCCATGGAAGGAGGGATGCATTATGGGACCTGGAAGGAATGAGTGACTAATCTGCATATTTGCCCCTATATACGATATCTTGTTCAAGGCTTCGCGTATTCAGGCGATAAAAATCAGGTTAACTTTAAGGGATTGTCACCAGTTGATTTAATTTGCTTAATAGACCCACTGATCAGATAATTATTTTATCTCCAAAACAAAGTTTGTGACCCCTCTAACAGAAGTAACTTGTTACCTACATGTATAGCTGTAGTAAAAGTTTTATAAAAAATCAATGAACATTAGAAAATTTTTCGCGTGAACATCATTAAATTAACAATTCAATTTATAATAATAACAAGCCCATGCAGCCTGTTAAGTTTCACAAGCAAGCCATTTGGTCCCAGTTTTTTACTTAGTATATGACAGACTAGTCATTTGTAAAGTTCAAATACAGCAAATTTTGTTTTGGCATACATGTAGTATATCTCAAAAAGCTACTAACCTTCCCCCAAAGGCGACAACTTTGCTCATTGTTGCTTTAAACTGAATCTTGAGTTCTGTCACTAAAACAGCAAAGTCGGCCATAGCTTGTTCTATCATTAGGTAGCCAATTTTGTCATGATCAAATGATTGTTTGCCAAAAGGCATAGATTCTCCATAGTATCGCTTTGAAGAAAAAAAAAATTAAACAATAACATGAGCAAGGGAAATCATAAGAGACAGTGCCCCAGCTGATCATGTTTTCATGACTTTGACCACCTGTCATAAAATCAAATTTAATAGTTTAATCCACTTCCATCCTTGCAATCCTGCACTTTATCTCCAAACAAGAAGAAAGAATAACATACATTATATATACATGCTCAGTGTGGTTGTTATATAGTCTTTCAATAGGATGCGGAATTTGCTATCCCATGAGGCAGTCAGAATGGCAGTTATGTTTTAAAAGGAATTCATTACTTAGCATTGCATTGAGAGGTTAAAATAATGTATATTTATATTATATGATAAGGATGACCATGTAAAGTATCTGTAAGTATATACCTGCCAAGTCTCACGCCTTAGGCATGAGTCTTGTGCCTGCGAGTCCAAAACTCCGATCTCATGCCTACTTTTGCCTATGGAGCAATTTCTCACGCCTGATTTACAGATTTGAGCTATCAGCCTTAACTGATCACATGATCCAATTAAAAATATAGTTCGTTCATGAAAATATGGCACTTTTCTGTAGGTGTTTTTCGTTCTGAACATTACAATTTCAGCTGGATGTTATTAAATGGAGGTCACTGAGGTCCGTGTAAACTTCTGAATTCTTCGGAACATCTTCGGACAACTTCAGGCATCTTCGGAATAGATCGGGTTCTCTTCGGATTTGGTTGGGTCGCCTTCGGAAATCCTGGCACTCCCACGAAAACATTCTCACACCTATCACTTGGAAAAAGTTGGCAGGTATATAAGTACAGCATGTATATGTTGTGGTTCAAATTTTTCTTTGGTTTAAAAATTTTCAAACCAGTTTAGTTTTATTTTCCTTTGTCTCATGTTCATTATCATATTCTGAGACAAAGGAAAAGAAAAATCAAACTGGTTTGAAAATTTTCAAACCAAAGAAAAAATTGAACCACAACATATATAAAACAGTCACAACAACTAGTCATAGTTTTCAAATATTGACATTTTACTTGATAGAGTTTCACTATCCACACCATAGAAATTGGATACAGTTTGGGTGTTTCTTACTATATGGCTTGGAGGAGTTGTAGTATACAGTTTGGGTACAAAATTAGAAAACCCAAAAAATTAAGACATTGAATAAATTTTACTGTGTATGTGGTAAACCTGAGTTTTCCTGCTAAATAATAATAATTTTTTGACAACTGGGACCAGCTACAGCCAGCCCCCACCCCATACACTTATGTTTTCTTAGTAATTTGTAATGGTAGTCAATAAACTTACATGTTCACCAAATATGACTAAGGCATTAAACATCTCAGCTGCCTCAAAAACAAAGCCAGAATTGTCCCAGAAACCAGTGATTCCCCCTTCGTTGCCAGTGTAAAAGAAAATGGGGCCCTTTTCATCCCAGTATTGATCTGAAAACAGAGGTTTACATGTAAAAACAAAGTTTAGTACACAAGTAATAATGTTTTCAAGCAGGGTGGGGAAGGGGAGGTGTCTGCCACAACAATATAAATTAATTATTGGACCGACAGGTAAATTTCTAAAGAAACTGAATGGTGATGGATCTGTCGGTGGGAAGAATAACACTAACTTTAGGTGAATCATGAATTGGTTACCGTAAATAAAATGTTTGATTATTGAACTGTAGGCAATGGAACACAATCGTACGTCCGATTATCAAACGGTCAGCAATCGAGCTCAATCGAATCATAATAGAACGTTTCATTACCAAACTTATGTTTGTTTAAATACCGGTATAAACATTGATAAAAACAAAGTTATGAATATAAAAATTAAAAAGTATCATCGAATTCCTGTATATTTTGCACGATGCAATATGCACCTTTGGAAGCCATTCGATAGGATAGTCTTGATATCTACATTTTTAACCATTAAAGCTACAGAGCTCACACCGAACCAGAGGCTTGAAAATGTCAAGAGGAGCAAGAAGCAATATCCAGGGTACTGCATGCATTGAAATTACTATCAGGAATGTCACTTTAGTATTGATGTGAGAGAAGAGTTCAGAATTTATAAGAAGGTTGGTTCCAAAGGAAAAGTGTTCAAAGTAACTGACACTGGAGGCCAGCTAAGGCATCTTAAGTGGGCGCTGGTCTCGCCACCTTATTATTAGGTTCGATTTCCGCCGCTTTCATTTGACTGGTCTTTGAGCCTCCCCAAAAAGAATGGCTGGATGCATGGGCCAATGATCGTGTCTGTGACATAAATTCAAAATTTAATTTATGCATCACTACAGGTCACCGGATATGTCAAACACATGTGATGTACTAGCGCCAGATCTTGTCAATGTGTCTATATGTATTTAAGTGTGAAATGCAGTGAGCTTCATCCACAGCGATGCGGCACAAACTCTCGTCATGGAGGTCACTCGACAGCATCTTCCTCCATCGATCAGAACACAAAAACACAAAAATGACTCCGGTGATCCAAAGACGATCTCGCATTCTCCCCTTTCAACAGCTTTATTCGCCTCCTCGTCCTTTGATCTTTGCCAATAAACTCAGCAGCAATGCCTACTGATTTTAGGAATTTTACTTGATCTTCCATTAGTGAAGTCAGCAGCAACTTTAAGCTAGTCTCTTTCACAATATCAAAAATCATCGGTGCGGATTGGAAAATGAGGGACTTTCCTTAATTATCCCGTAGGTTGAATAACGAACAAATCTTCACCATCAACCAGCTTTTCCAGTGATTTCCGTTGTAAAACTTTGAGATTTTCAAGTTTAAATCTCTTTACAACACGATCACACGCCAAATCAAACATTTCCTTTGCATCTGCCATTTTGAAATTATGCTCTAGAAAAATAATTTATTTGCCTGCTCGATTTGAACAGGCAAGCATCTGATTGGAGGAAATTAACAATAATAAGTTCACGCATCCAGCCATTTTTTCAGGAGAGGAGTGCAGGCTCATTTCCCAAACAGTGGCTGGTAGTCGAGCCTACCTTATTATTTAACTGTCGTTTTGTTCTCTCATTGCTTTTACAAAATATGTATAACTTTGATACCTTTTGGGCGTTTTCCTCTTTATTCCATTTAATAAAGGTTAATTTTGATCACTTCTGCATGTTATACTTAGTTTCAGTCGTCAAGAGATCTGCAGTCCGAACAAAGTTGAACCGGATTTGGTTTGATTGTGTTTGATTTAGTTTGAATGAGTTTGATTTTGTTCAATTGAAGGGGTGAGTGGAATAAAGCTCTAAGTGACTTGTGATCAACTGCTAGATTCTCCTTCCAGTTTGTCTTGTATATGCTCATGTAACAAAGGGAGAATTTGGTTTCAGATCAGGAGTCACTTAGGGCCTTATTCCAGTTTGGGATAAGGCCCTAAGTGACTCCTGATCTATGGCCAAATTCTTTTTTTGTTATACGAGCATATACAAGACAAACTGGAAGGAGAGGTTAGCAGTTGATCAGAATTCACTTAGGGCTTTATTCCACTCACCCCTTCAATTGCGTTTATAATTTTGTTCGATCGGTTCGATAATCGAACTCACAAAAAATTAGATGTTCAATTGCCGAACACAATCTAACAGCAATAGAAAGATTGGTGTTCAGTTATTTTTTGTTTGATTATGTTTGATTAGACACCCCGGGCATATACCGTAGAACCTGATGGTAAAGCAGTCCATGGCAAAAAAGGAACTGTTTCAGTGTTGAAAAGAAACAATTGCTCCTGGGGATAGATCTTTTTCTGTTGCCTCCGCCATGTTGTGGAACTCGCTTTCTTTACACCTTCGAAACTGTAAATCTACTAACATTTTTAAGTCACAACTTTAAACTTATCTTTTCAATAAATTTGTGATTTTTAAATTTATTATTCTTGAATATTGTTGTATTATAGCAGTATTTTACTGAAGAAATAAAAAACACCCCGAGTGCATTGAGTGATGTAAGCACACAGGAATTTTTAAGAACACGAAAGAAGTGCAGAGAAACATCATGAGCCAAAGTCGAGTGCTTCTCGCACTTCTCGAGTGTTCTTTAAAATTCCCAAGTTCTTATATAACTCAACATTGCTCGAGGAACAAGTTTTTTATTTCTTTTATGCTTTATCGAGTTATAATGAACTCGGTTTAACCAATCATAGCGCGCGCATTTCCTTGAGCATTTTATAAAGTATTATAGGTTATAGTTTTCTTGTTGGATTTTTTATATTAGATTTTTGTTTTTAGATTTTTAGGTTTTATATTAGTTTATTGTAAGAGCATTGAGACTTTGTATATTGCTCTAAATTTATATATTATTATATTATTATATTAAGATATGGTTATTTTTATACTGTTTATGCGGACAGATTACTGGAAAGCCGCGGGAATTAATACAGTATGTTTATATATATATATTTTTTTATGTATAATGTAATTTTTTATCTCAGGTAATTTTTTTTTTCCATTGTTTTTGGTTATGGTAATATATGCTAATGAATTTGAAACAAAGGAAAAACAAAAATTAACTGGAATAAAAAATTAACAACAACATACAGTATATGTAGAGAATGCAGTTCCAGGCTTCAGAAGTTATTCATCGCTTTATTGCTACAGTCCTGTTTCGTATGGTCAAGATATGACCACACTCATCAGGTAACTTGAGTGAATCAGGACGAAACAGGACTGTAGCAATAAAGCGATGAATAACTTCTGAAGCCTGGAACTGCATTCTCTACATAATAGTTACCACTCCTGAAAAGTTGAGTGCTCTCGGAAAATTTTTTCTACACAAGTATCCAGAATTTATATATATATTTATATATAAAGATATATGTTGTAGTTGAAATTTATCCTTGGTACAAATTTTATTTTCCTTTGTTTTTGGCTATGGTAATGTATGATAATGAGTTTTAAACAAAGGAAAATAAAATTTGTACCAAGAATAAATTTGAACTACAACATCTACATATTGTTTTTCACTCCCTAATGCATCAATCTTTCACTTATTATATATTTTATAGCTCACAAACGTATCGCCCGGGGGCTACTCCCAACAACTTAGGATAGGTGTGTACTGCCAAGGTTGTCAAACCCTGACCCTATTTAAAGACCCAGTATTGTCCATTGTTTCACGCACCTCTGAACAATAGAAGCTTCGCTCCTGTGCAAACCAAACTATAACAGGGGCGCGTGAAGCATAAGGGACAATACTGGGCCTTTAAGGGGTAAAAAAAAAACAAGATTTGATACCCTTTTTAATGCCCAAAACCAAGAAATGGCACAGACCATACCTTTTTCAGTCTTTTCATTTTGCGCGTTGGGGTGGATACTGCTATTTAGCAGGGATCGGGAAGGCCGTGCGCCATGCGCATATGGCGCAAAAAATTTAAAAATGTCGCATTATAAAACTGCTTACCGAGCCCAACATGCGCCCTAGTCGCGTAATAGGTGATAAGCAGTTCAATATCCGTATTCATTTTGTGTTACAACAAATAAAATAATGAAATATTGACTTGTGTATTTGCTTCTTCGATCGGCGATCTTTCGTGTTCGTTTAATTTCTTCCCCAGACCTCTACTCGCACTCAGCTCGCAAACGAGGTTCTGCCGCGGCTTGACATGTGCTTTGAGTTTAAATAAATTCATTTCTTTTGCATTTCAAATCGAAATAATGCCTCCCAAGAAACTACCGAAGTTAGATAGTACTCAAGGCCAAAGAAAACTTTCAACTTTTTTTAACACGGAATGGAACGCCGAGTCGGCCGAGACTGACGCGAACATAAAAACAACAAAGATACGACTGTCGAGTTTGAAGGACAAGGTCCATCTTGCGAAACGAGTTCCAGGCCTGCAAGTAAGCTTCACGAAGACAGGAAATTCCAGTCGAAGTGGTTAACTTTGTGGCCGTGGCTAGTGTATGAAAGAGATGCCATGTTTTGTAAGATTTGCCTCAAACATGGCCAAAAAAATACCATGACCTCTGGTTGCAAAACATTCAAAACAAGCAGCATTACGAGACACGAGGAAAAGTGAAAAACTGCAAAAATAAGTAAAATACTCTACATAGTATCACGAATTGCACTTTATCATTTCCGTATTCCTTTTCATCCGGCCCATACTTTTACCAAATGGCCCATAACTTTTCAAAGTCAGGGGCCATAGGCCCACTTGTCTCTTTTGCCTTCCCAATCCCTGATTTAGTGACCCTATCTAAGGAATGTCTAAGGATCACAATACCAAAAATATACCCTGTTAATTTTAAGGACTGAGCACCTCAAAAAACCCTACCCCATCGGGCGGCACATACCTATATAGCGAATATAAGGGAGCCCCCCCCCCCGGTTTAACGCTTATTTCGCCGATTTTTGGTTCCCTCTGCATGTACCGGAGCACATATTACGTAAAACAAAAGGAACAAAGAACGACAATAATACAAATGCAAATCAAGACCAAAAATACAATGCCTCACAAACAATAGAAGACAATGAGTGGTTCATGGGTACCGGTACATGCAGAAAGACCCCGATTTTTTATATCCAAAACACATCCTGCTCATACAAAGCCTTTGAGCTGTCTACTGTTTTTAGAAAACGAGCGAAAAAACACTGAAGGTTAAAACATTCGTTTCCCTCGAACCATCCGATCCACTAGTTATGATGTACCGAGCAGAAAGACAAGATATTTAACTATGCTCGCAGGCATATTTTTTACTTAGGCTTACCTGTAAAAAGGTAGCGTTGTTTAAACGTGTTATCTTGAACAAAGTTAAAATGGTCAATCCTTTGCTCAAAATAAGCAGTCTTGTAAGGAACGATAGCGCCAGCAAAGGAGAAGAAAACGACAACCACAAGCGCTAAATTAAACAAAAAACCCATCTTCGCAAGACCGACAAGTGTCTGAGAAAGCACGTGAATGTCCACTGACCTTGTGTACTTCATGTCAGTTGCATCAAATTAAAGTGGCCCAAGCCCCGCCCAAGCTCACTCGTATCAGATCCCGGGGAGGGGGTGGGGAGGGGGGGGGGGGGTGGGGAGGGGGGGGGGGGGGGGGGGTACTCAACAAAGTTTTGTACGGGGATGCTCCGCCCCGAGGTCCAAACCCTTACCCTTTTATATACCGTTTTTGACAGAAAATGGTACCCCTTTCGTATACCTTTCGTTGAAAATGTTACCCTTTTCATATAGCCTTTGCGTGCGTCTGTTTGATATATTTTGAAAGGCCCTTTTTATAATACTTAAATAATTGCAGTTTTCCCTACCTTTTTTATGCCTCAACTCGTGTTTTCCCTACCCTTTCACATACTTCAACTCGTGAAATCCCGACCCTTTCATATACCTCCAGCCTCAAAAAGGTACCCCTTTCGGGCGGAGCATCCCCGTATAGCCCATTATAGGGAGTACCCCCCCACCCCCCCCCGGGTATCAGATTTACGTGTTCGACGCCGAAATCGGAGTGACTTTGGTTAAATCGACCTGAGGAACAGGAAAACTACAAAGAATACAACACAGCAACAGAGTAAGTCAATTTTATTCACAAAACATTCGAATTTTCAAGTTTTGAAAAAAACACCGCTCATAAACCAAGTGGGCTGCCTGTGCACAACCAACAAACTGAACATCAATCTTCACTATAATATACATACATTTACTTCTAAGAATCATATCTGCATTGATACATACATAATAAAAATGAGTGTTTAAAATACTAAAACATCCAAGGCTCAAAGATCGAGTTTTTCTGGTGAGGCGCCTGTCCTTTATCCCCCCTTCCCTCTCCCTGGTAAGGTTAGCGTTCTCATGGTTACGTGTGTTTGAATTTTGATCCGGGACATTGTTATTCAAAATGGCGGCAATTAGAAGGAAGCGATGAAGTATTTTGGTAGTTTCGTTTATATATTTTGGGAAATTTAATTCTAAAATGCCCGAAGAAAAAACAGAAGAAGCAAATGCTAGCAATACTGCCGAAGAGGAAGGTGAAGAGGAGATTCCGACGGACATATTGCCACTTTTCTTCACGAGCAAAACACAAGAAATTTTTGGCTGCAAGGGCGACGAGGATGTTACTGAAGAAAATCCGTACAAGTTGATCGCAAAGGAAGCAATTTTTCAAGATTTCAAAGACAGAGCAGCTGTTTCGGATTTTCATCCGGCCAAAAAAATCGTTTTCGTAAGTTTTTAGTTTTTTTGAGGAGATGACTTAAGCTTAAATTTAAGCTTAATGGAAGCTTTTATGATATGCCCTCTGTACTGTAAATTATGACCTAAGACCCATCTTAGTTTAATTCACGAAAACTAAGACCCCTAAGATCTATTCCGTCGAGTTGTGAAGTTGAATAATGACCGTTCCAAATTATCTTCCGTCCGATCTGTTTCTTCGCGTTTGAAGTTATATTTTAAAAGGGGTAAATTTAGGGGTCTTAGTTTTTGTAAGTTTAATTACTAAATAAGACTCTAATAATTACGAAATTAGACTCTAAGGGGCTATTCACATGATACCGGAATGACTTTCATTCTGAAACGAGTTCATTCCATCTCCATATATTTCTCTGTATCTGTTTACATGATACCGAGACAAAATTTTGTTCCCGTACAGGTCAGGAATGAGTTCACTCCAGGTTTCAATCCAAATGAAATTCTCGTTCAGTTATGACATTTCATTCTGATATCATGTAAAATGAAAACGAACTTCATTCCAAACCGTATAGTCTGGGGCGAGTGGCGCATGCGTATCGTTGCGCGAAACTTGCGCCACCTTTGTTTTCTTATCTGGCATGAAAACCGCGCAAGCAAGAACGCCTTAGGCTAAGCCGGTCGATTTTGTCATGTGAATACAGTACATCATTTTGGAATGAAACTCATTCCAGAATCATGTGTATAGCCCCTAAGACCCCCTAAATTTACCTGTAAACATAACTTTAAATTCGAAGAAACGGACCGGACAGATGATAATGTGACGGATTAGTCTTTGAGGGGTCAAAAAAGAACGGGGAGTAAAATGAAGAAAAAGAAAAGTCAAACTTAATTATGCTTTTTCTCCTTCAAAAACTGTCTCAAAATTTTGCTTTGTGCGCATGCCTGAAACCAAAAGTTGATTTGTTTGAACCAAAAAGGAAAGGAAACTAAGGTCGTTTTCTATTGGGATCAACCGTTTCAACCTAAACCGGTTTTGGTTGATTTTGTTGAGGCGTTCCAATAAAACACTTTTCAACCATTTTCGGTTTTTTTCAGTTTCAACCAAACCAACCAAAAACGTTTTTTTCCCAATAGAACACGTAAAAAATCCAACCAACCCAGGGATGTAGCTAAGATATCCAACAGGTGGACTTTTGTTCATCACAGGCGGAAAATTTTGGGAAAAAAAGAGAAAGAGTTAAGCAGACACAGTTTTCCAGGCGGAAAAAATCAAGAAAACTCAGTCTTCAGACGGTTATTTTTTCCGCCTTCTGCCGGCTGGCGGTCCCCAATAGAACACGCCCCAAGTTTTCATGTTGCAAACAATGTTTTAGACAGTTTAATTTGCTTTCAATTTGCTTCCACAGCAGTCAGAAAATGGCATTAATGGCTTCAAACTGCCGTTTTCTGCAAAATTTCTAGGAGTTAATGGGTTAAGAGAATTGGGATAACTCTTGTTGATCTCAACAAAAATTTGAAATTGTATGTCACTGGCTTTTATGCAGGATTACCCAGCCGAAGAACTTCTTGTGGTGTATGATCCTGTGTTCAAGTATGGCCAGAATTTTTACCTTGTTCTTACAGAGGAAGCTAAGGAGAGGATCCTAAATGTAAGTGTTTTAAAAATATATTACATTGATCTACAGGTACACTACACCAAGATTAAAAATAAATAAAAAGTGCTAAGTGCAAGTGTATTTTTTAGGTCAAGATTATGATCAGTTTAGTGTGTGCACAATAGTGCAATTACTAAAATTTCAGACTGTAATGTCCACTGAAAAGTGTCTTGTAAACATACATTGTAAGGTAGGAAAATGTCACCTACTGTACACTGTATTTAAAGAAAATTTCTAGGTGACCCAAAGCCCTGGAGGGGGTGGCCATCTCAAGTGTCAAGTGTGCCGCCCACGCTGTCAAATTCTACCCCTGTTTATGACAAAAATTGTACACTTCCCATACCCTGTTTATGACTTGAATACCGTAATCCAGCATATCATTCCTGACAATCTGTGGTTGACTGATTAGTGAGTGATATAATTTTTGTTGGAAGCAATGGCAAGCTGAAGAAAATGTCGGGGGAAATATTTCCTGGTTATTGAAGGGCACCAATGTACATGTATCCTGTCTATGATGGTGTCAAGTCAAAACACCATACCCTAAAAATTTATAAATAAGGTTGAAAACCCTACTGTATTGGACAGCACATCCAATTTTAGGTCATGTACAACTTCATCTATTTGGGAGTACTACCCCTCCCCCCCCCCCCCCCCCCCCCCCACAATAATTTTTGCCATAATATTGGTGCAACATAAAACCTTGTTCAGGTTGGTGCCCACTGTGCTGTGTCTGGGATGCCAAGACTGAACATCTTAGGTGTTTAATTAATAATTTTACTGCCAACGTGTTATTACTTTGAAATATAAAATTCACATTACTGTTTTCTGGGTTATGGGGCATATCTATGGTATTATTATTTCCTGTAAATACATGTAATCTATATACTGTAAAATCTCTATCACGCCACCTCTCTCAAATAAGCCTCCCCCTCTAAGATATAATAAGCCACCCCTCTTTAGAAGAAGAAATTTATTAAGCTCCCCCCCCCCACCTCTCTTTTAAGCCACCCCACCCCTCCCCTTTACTTACATGTACTTCAATACTCTTGAACCATGATAATGTGGCTTTTGTTATTGGTATAAACCAGGTATAAACCAACTGCATATAGTGAAAAATAATGTATTGTAACATTAATTTTTAATCCTGAGATTACGATGCTTGAATAAAGTTCATAACATATTATATCCTGATGGTGTACATTGTGCTGCATTTTGCTAAATCGATAAGCCCCTCCCCCCTCCCCCTCTCTAATAAGCCACCCCTCAAAAGTACCTTAAATAAATAAGCCACCCGGGTGGCTTAATAGAGATTTTATGGTATTTACAATAAACAATCCTTTTTTTTCTGTTGATTATCAGCCTCCTCAAGACGAGCTACAGGTTGGTGAAGGAGAGGCTGGTGAAGAAGCTGAAGATTTTGTCTTAACTCTCAGGAAGTTTCCCAGAACTCCACAACCTTGGGAATCATTTGGAAGTGAAGTGGAAGTGGAGGAGGAAAATGTGACAGAAAACAGACCAAAGGTTAGAAGACTTCTTAAAGGTCACACAAAATAGTTTAGATTTATTTGGTTACATTGTTGTGAGACCCAACTGATCAATTGCTATTGTGTCACAAAGTTGCTTCAGTCTTGAATATGTTGTGGTAAAAATTTTTCTTTGGTTTGAAAATTTTCAACCCGGTTTAATTTAATTTATACAGTGCATGCCCCTGGTGAGAATCTTTGAAGGATCTTTAAGGATCCTTAAAGATCTGCATGAGGATCTGCAAGGATCTTACTGAGGATCTTAAGATCTTTGAGGATCTTTTAAATTCCTGTAAGATCCTCAATAATCTTGCCAAGATCTTCAAGGATCCTTTAAATTCTTGACAAAGATCTTCAAGGATCTTTAAAGATCTTTAAAGATCTTCAAAGATCTTATTAAGAACCTTGAAAGATCCTTATAAATTCTTGAGGATCTTAAAGGATCCTTGCAAAGATCCTCACAAGGATATTTTGCTAGGATCCTTTCAAGATCTTCATCAATTCCTTGAGGATCTTTGTTAAAAATTCTACAATAAATTGCAGATGAAGAATCTTTGAGGATCTTTCAAAATCCTGTGAGGATCCTTTAAAGATCTTTATCTTTTTAAAGGATCTTTGACAGGTCTTTGAAGATCTTAAAGATCCCTGAAGATCCTGTAAGGATTTTCACCAGGGGCAGCTCAGAAATAAACGCCCAATGCACACGCAAAACACACGCACATTTTTCCCGTTAACCCATTAAGAAAAGTGTGTTTGAAAGGGCATTTATAAAGCATGCTTTCGTTTTTGTTATTCATCGCCATAATTTTGCTTTATCTACATACAGCACTGTTTTCATAAACAGAAGACAAATCCTGCTCCCAAAACACCACAAAAACAAATGCATACTGTTTTACATGTACTAGCGTCTGCCAAGAATGAAAATGACTACTGCAGATTAAGAATTTAAAACGTGCATCGGCACTTTTACTTTCAAACACTTTTAATTTACGAACAACTACGATCAAATGATGAAGTACAAACTATTTCTACCGTGTGTAGCATGATGAATGAATATCAAAACAACCATGGATCGGCAAGTGAATTGGAAACCATTTCAATTGAAACTCATTTTGCCCTTAGCTTGCCCATGTCATTCTTGCCATTAAAAACAAAAATTCTGGATGAAACTAATGTTTAAAATCAATGCTTTTGACGATAGTGAATGAAATGAAGCAAAAGGCGCAAGAAAGGGCTTAAAACGGCAAAATGTTCTTTCGATGAAGGTCCAACTCATGATGGTATTTATTATGATGCGCAGACTATTTTAAGATGATATTTATTTTGACGAGCAAAACTTTAAAAATTTCAGCGACACATGTCATGTCACCTTTTTTATGCATATTAAAGTTTTCAAAAATTAAAGCTTCAGAGGCCATTTAAATAATGTGAGGGACAGAAACAGCTACAGTGTATGGTCTTCTCAGATCGTGATACAAGAGAACAAAACTAGCAAAGCGTCTCACATGCCATGTCCAACGATTTCAAAAAGCATGACAAAATTTACGTGGTTTATAAACCGTTGGTCGGCGTGACATATACTCAACAATGGTAACACCTGTCATTTGATATTTTTCTTTTTACTGCGATACGTGAAATGACAAAATCAAAACAACAAAGACGTACATGAATTATTGTTTAATACAATCATGTCTATAAATACAGGTTTCGGCAAACTTTAATCATAAACATTAGTTTGAGATCAGCCTAGTAAACTGACCAGTTGTTGCCATGTTTGTTTCATTTTCTCAAGGATCGCTGTATCCTGTAGGCATTATTTAGACCATTGTCTTGACAATAAAAGGCAACAATAACTTGACAACAATGAACTAGCACATTATCATACTAATGACATCTGCTAAAAGCGCGCTTTTGAAGCACATTAGATTAACGCACTCGCACTCACATTTCTAACTAGCGCGTTACAAGTGCGTTTTTGTGGTTGCTTATACAATATATCTGTGCTGCACTGTATCTCTTTTGCATTTGATTCATTTCTATAATCCAGGACAAAAGAAAACAAAAAACAAACTGGTTTGAACATTTTCAAACCAAAGAAAAATTTGAACCACCACAAAAACATGACCCCTTGGGATGGCCGATGATACCCGCATAACGAAAAACAACTACTATAACCATATTTTTGTAACACTGGCTTCTGCATCTTCATCAGTGGAAAAATCTGATGAAGATATGCCTTGAAATGTTTGGATTGTTTTTTTTTTTAGCTTTTTTTGAGTCATTTGATGTGTACATTGTAAGTTTGTAAGTATTTTCAATCATCGACCAGGTCAAGTTTAGAATTTCAAGGAAAAGGCGTGAGTTTGGAGCTCCTATTTTCTTCAGTGACCGTAATGTGTCTGATGCTAAAGATGGCTTTATAGAATGCCCTTCTTATGAAGATGATAGTTATGGAATCCTAAAGAAAGAGTTGGACAAAGGCATACAGGTTTGTGAGAGCTCAACATTATTGTGCAAATACTGTTTGTCAAACAGACAGGAAATCCATTGTTTCAGTTGATACTAGAACATCTTGTGGCTGTACATGTAGTTGCAGTGTCAGCTAGTACACCTCTTTCTGATTAAGGGTTAATCTGCAGGCAGGTACATGTACATGTACTGCAGTGTCTTGCAGCTCCCTGGTATTTCTTTGCATCCTCTTCTCTTCTGTATTAATATCAAACATGTGTATCTTATGCTCTGTTTTTGTAGCCATTTCAGTTATCTCTCCAGTTGTTTTTAATTAGTGATTGATGTGTAATAATTATATAATAATTTCTTTAGAAATATATTTATACATGAATGTGAATAAAAATACATATTTATGTTGTGGTTTAATTTTTGTTTTGGTTTAACATTTTTCAAACCAGTTTGATTTTGATTGCCTTTGTCTCAGATTTATGGTAATGAATCTGAAATACATCTAAAAGAAAATTAGAATTAAATTGGTTTGAAAATTTTAAACCAAAATACATGTAAGATTTTTAAATCTTAAAAACCAAAACAGCACAGCATATACATGTACAGTCTGTAGCATAGGGAAAGAATTTAGATTCAACGGGTTGCAAGTTATTATTGGATCCTGTACAATCACACTGTAGGTCTGATTGCTGTTGTTAAAGTGTGCTTGTAGGTAGTAAACATGGAGTTGTTTTCGTTTTCTTCTTAGGCTGTTCCAGAGTTAACTAACATAGCAAATCAAACAGAATGGTAAGGTTTCATATATCCGATGCCATCAGGGTATGGCTAAGTAAAATGTTAGTTACATAATAGACTTATAATCTTGCCAGTTTTATTTACATTTATTTATGTAGTGATTAAGGTGTAATTTGTGCTTTAAAAATCTGAGTCTGCCTTTGTTTACTGGGTTAATGTGAGCTGTCCAGATAGTACTTAAATGCAATTATATAGCTACATGTACATGACTGTATACCCTGTTGTTGTGTTGGTCCAGGATAGGCCCATCTCCTTCTGGAATTTTAATTCTCCCCTCCCCACACACACACAATGTCTTATTATTAATAATTTTCTTACAAGTTTTAACACCAGCATTAATTTTTATAATTTTTTGCAGTGATACACATGGTACAGCTTGTGTAAATACCCAATGTAAATAATGTGTACTACATGTTGTGGTTGAAATGTTTCTTTGATTTAAAAATTTTTAAAAATTTGTCTCAGAATATGATAATGAATCTGAGACAATAGAAAATAATAATTAAGCTGCTTTGAAAATTTTAAAACCAAAGAAAAATTTGAACCACAAAGTGTACAATTGTACAACTTTTCCCCATAGGAGAAAACCGTGTAATGCAGTGACGCAGTATGTTGCAAGGACCTTAGAAGAGAAATCCAAAAAAGAGATAAAAAAATCAAATGATGACTTACTCAGTTTTATTGGCAAGGTCACACCAAGGTACAATTAACAAGAATTTTACTTTTAATTAATAATAACCACTTTGAGAATAATATTGTTTACTTATAAATATGATGTGATTAATTAACACTTTGGTTTTTTGTCCAAGGCCCAATTGTTCAAAAGCAGGGTTAACTAACCTCCGGTTAGGCCTAATCAGAGGTTAAATTTTTTAACCACGGGTTTGTTAACCCGAGGTTGAGATGGCGTTGTTCATTTAAGCCCAGTTTGAGGACCGGTTAGTTAACCGCGGGTTAACCATGGCTAACCCATGGTTAGTATTCCATAATACTCTTTAGTAGTTTTGAAAAAGTTTGAAGCCGCTTTGCCCAACCATTTAAAATGTTTCGAGTATAAAATAGTGAAATATTGTAGAATTCAAAGTTAACTAAGTCTATTTGTAGCAGAATAGTACATGATGTAGCTCTTCTGGGAAGAATTTTTTGAGGATTTCAAGGTCGAACATCACAGGCAAGAAGGAAAAATGGCTCACAGATTTGTATTTAACGGCTACAAGAAGCTAAAAAACCTTTTGTGCATCTTTCTATTTTCAACTTGAAAATATTAACTAGTGTTGTGGAGGTCATCTGCATGAAAAAACTCTAGACTGACATCTTGAAGGTTATTTCATTGGAGTTAAAAATGAAAAAGTAAGTGGAAAAGTACTGGAATTAGTTTGATCTTGAGTTTATGATTTCGACAAGCCGCTTGTCTGTTTTTTTTTTCTCAAACTTACATGTGGTGACAGTTTTCTTTCTTTTCTCTCTTATCCGAAAACTTTGAGAAAATGCAGTAGACTCATATCATTTCAAAGAAAGGCGGATTAATAAAACAATCTTTTTTTCTGACAGAAGTATATTTTTACTTCAATATAATTTTTTTGCGCAAATGTGTTTACAATAAAAGTACTCTCAGTTTCACACGCTGGTACATACTGTATAAGGTGAAAAAATAATACTTTCGGCCGGCGCCATTTCAAGTTGCTGTTTTCCCGCTTTTCATGGAGTAATTTCACAAAAATGGCCTCTGAAGAAATATTTTCTGATAAAACACAAAATTTCATACTGAATACTGAACAGCTTGCCTGCCTTTTCTTAGTTGGTTGTATTTTAGGAGAGACAGAGGGAGCCCAAAAAAAATTAATAAGTAAAGGCAAACTTTCTTTGAAAACTAAAAAAAGCTCTTCATGGAATTTTAAGCACCCTATTTATCTTGCAAAAGGTAGAAACTAAGCCAAGGAGAACTGTTAGAGTTTCAATTAATTTTGATGAATGCACCGCTTGCTTGTCATTTTTACACAACATTGCTTTTGATCAATGACGAGTTCAGCCTTCATTGGAACCAATTTCACCATTGCATGTATAACATTATGCTCTTCCACAACCGTGAGGACCAGGGGGACATTATTTCATCTTCCATGAATTTATTGTTGTTTTTGAAAACGTTTTGCTGCCGTAAATCATGGAATATTTGTCATATTTAACCCGAGGTTAGTTTTAATTCTAGCTATGAGGGTTAAATTTTACCCGCTGTTTAACCCGAGGTTAGCCTTAACCTGTTTTTGAACAACAGAATTAACCTGAGGTTGAAACTTAACCTCAGGTTAGAACAATTTAACCTGAGGTTAGTATTTAACCGGCTTTCGAACAACTGGGCCCAGTTATTACATGTAGGGTTAGAGTGTTTGCATTAATTGAACTTGGCCATTGATTCTTTGCTATCCACTTTGACCCAGCACTGCTGAGGTTGCCAAGGAAAATAGGTCATCATGATTAACTCTTGATACATGTAACCTTCCATGGTGGTTTTCCTTAAGTCATTTTCAAACTTTGAGTTAATGGTACATGTAATTACCATCACTGTGTAATATATAGCTGGTTTTCAGCTTCTAATAACAGCCCTGTTGACCAAGCCTAGTCATCCTGTTCTACCAGTTCACTTATGCAGTGCACTTGTTCCTCTGACATGTTAAAGCAGCTTATGAACTTAGGGATGTTTTCGATACAAGCAAAGTCTGTGTCATGAGCCTTGGCTTCCTCCAGTCTATTTTTGTAAATCATACAATGCCCTCACTGCATGGCCAAATTATTGAAAGCTAAAAAAACCTTTGACATATTTGACATGGAATTAATTAAACTTTTTTTTCTTGTTACAGGTTTGAGCTGGCTTTACAACAGAATGAGATTTTAGATGTGTTTTATGATGACTATTTTTCCCTGGCTGACGATGAAACCACTTTTGGTGCAAAGTCAGACAACTATTTAAAGGTCAAATTACTTTCAATTGATCCATCGCCAGATTTGTGACTTGCTGTGCTTTCATTAATTTTCCAAGTAGCAGGTGTCGCTTGTTACATGTATTACAGAAGCTAGAGCTGTTTCCTCTCTATGGGAGTGTGGTTTGATGCTCCCCCAGAAAATTTTGAAAAATTGTAGCCTCTTTATAGTGTATTTTTTGTGATTCTGAGCAGCAATGTGACCCTGTAAAATATAAATGTGTACCTGTTTAGATCTCTATTTTTTTTTTAATACTGGGTACACATTTTAACCTAGATTGAATACTGGTCTAACCAGCTGAGACCGTATACCTGCAATAACATATACTAACACAGAGAGAAACATCTAGAAGACTAGTCTGATACTGTACAAACATACATACATAAAAAAAATTATTAGTAATCTACCAGTATCCATATATGTAAAGACAAACTTGACCAATGCCATGTAATGCAGTAACATTATATAGAGACTAGTCTAATACTATATAAACATACCAACATAATGGAAAAACATTGGGACAACATTAGACTAATACCATACTAATGTAATAAAGTACAGAGAAATGTGGAAAAGATAATACTAATACTCTACAAGTGTACGAACTGTACATACTAAAAAAGAAAATAAAAAGACAAGAATAATACAAATGTACCTATAATAACATAGAGAGAATGTCAAGAAGACTATTAATACCAGCCCAATTTTTTTCCCTTTAATTGTCAGATTTGCACTGTCTCTGTGGTTCACACCTTAACCCTTTAAGCCCCAGTAGTGGTCAGCATCAAATTTCTTTTTGCAATGACAATGCTTAGTCAATCACAGAGGTCTTGAGAATTAAGGATATGATCATCCAAGATGAATTTTCTGTGTACAGTATGTTAACAACTTCTCCCCACTTCTTCTATGAGAAATATACTAGGAAAACAAAAAAGAATATATATTTTGATATTGGGATTAAAGTGTGAAGATCTGAAATGATTTGTCCTTTACAGGAGTACCAGTCTTTTACTGATCTTCAATACAGCAAAGAAAAAACTATTACAGACATTCAGTGGCATCCTACTATCAAAGGTAGGGATGTTGTAACATACATATTAATTATGTACCTGCCAGTAATAACATGATTTCGAGTGCAATTTGAAATAAATAAGCACTGCAAGTAAATTTTTCAGTGTGACTGAAATGCCAAACACCTACACAGTAAGCTTATTAATGTAATCTAATTAATGTAAATCTTTGTGGCAAGATGTTTTTACAATTTCTTAATTGTGTCAACGAAGGAGACGCTTCCTAATCTTGTCAGCTAGGCGGAACGAATCGAGAAAAGTGTCGGTACCAAATCTGCGCCAT
Source organism: Dendrophyllia cribrosa (assembly GCA_024195265.1). Lineage (NCBI taxonomy): Eukaryota > Metazoa > Cnidaria > Anthozoa > Scleractinia > Dendrophylliidae > Dendrophyllia > Dendrophyllia cribrosa. Next base: position 13,723,399 of record JAJLRJ010000013.1, on the reverse strand, counting down.
CTTGAAACATCACAATAGTATCCAGCATGCTGAGCGCGTCGTCTAAGCGGAACGAATCGAGAAATGTGTCGGTACCAAATCTGAGCCATCTTGAAACGTCACAATAGTATCCAGCATTCCCAGCGCGTGGAAATCAGGCATCATCCTGGGGAGCTGGGGTTCCGAAATGTCAAATGTGAATAATTTATTTGTCTTGATTTAGTTTCGGATATTTTCCCGATTTTGGAATCGTACGGCTCAATATTTCAATGTCTAGTAAAAGTATGCAGTGGAAAAATTGGACGAAGGTTCTTCTCCGGACCAAGTAAGTTGTTGGGTCTCTTTGGAATCAAGCAAGAAGTAATATCGGATTTTCCTCGCTACCGTTCTGGTATGTTTTGAATGTTCTATCTTGATTTTGCTGTGGTTCTCTGCCTGATTTGGGAAGCTTTCACCTAAATACTGACGTCGTTTTTCGCGATGTTCTATGGTACGGTACAATTCGCTTATGTCTTGTAGCAACAATTCACTGACCGGCCGTGCCAGGCGAACGCAGATTAACTTTACAGTGCTCGAAATTACGCCTGTATCGGGCGCATTTGCGACTAAAGATTTCGCAGTGTTGTGACTAAAATTTGTCTAGCTAATAAAGGAATTATATTCAAAAGTCTTGTGTCTTACTTGCAACTGGTAGTTGTAATTTTATCCGAAAAATCCTGCGAAATTCACGTTGAATGTTGCGTGACTTAAAAGTTGATTTCATGCGCCATTAACGCGGTGTCCAAGAACAGGCTTTCTCAGAAATTTCTCATTTCCGGTTTCGGTATTAGTACATGTACTGACAGATGTACTGAGGAGTATGATTTCAGAATCGGAGAAATAACCGAAATGAAATCAAGACAAATATACTATTTATATGTCGGAAAAATCTGAGACCTTTCGGAGTACACAGCACGGCAGGTTTTTGCCCGATTCCACAGCGATAGCGTAAATTTTTTTATGACGGCCCGACGTTTTTGTCTGCGTGACATATCTCGCGGCATAGCCCTTTAAAACAGTGGCTGAATTAATTCATGAAACTGAGGTACTAGGTCAAGACGAGGTGCCACGGGATAAGGAGACGCACTATAATCTATGATTACTACTAGTAAATACTGTATTTACCTGTGTATAAGTCGACCTTACACGACCTAAAAATCAGCCAAAAAATCGCCCTCGACTTATACATGGGTCAAAAATTAAGATCCTAGCACCAGTTAAATAAATTATTCACAATTAACATAATAATTGTCTTTATTTGTTAACAAACATCTAATAAACGACAGTACAGGTTACGATGCCCTTTCGCTTAGCGATCTGCTTAGTCACCTGGCTTAATTAGTAAGCACGTGTAGTTCTCAGTTACCAGTACTCGACCGATTTTGTAGCTTGGTTACCAAGTTCCCCGAGCAAGGTTGGCAATTTGTTTATCAAGTCGTTTTCAAAGATTCTTGAGCTTCTTTGGTGTTTTGCCTGCCTTCTAAAGCCGCTTTCCATTTACCATGGTGTGTGGTGTAACCGCATCTATTGTTACTCAATTGGTGCACTGATTCATTTTGGAGACAGATCTTTTTGTCAATAAACAACAAATCTCTTGCTGAAATGTGATCCACACTTTTGGACATGTATGCAAATTTATTGCTGAAATTTGGCCATCACGTGAAAACACCAGACAGCACATCTGATGAATAAATGACCCATTCCTTTTTATAAACCTAAATAGAATGAGAAACTCTACAAAGTCAATTATTTGGTAGGTAATATTGGGTTACCTTGCTGCAAATTGCTATAAATTTGTTATTTTTCAATCATTTGAGAATGGTTCAACTTTTTACGTGTACACAAGCCATTCATACATTGTCTCATATTATTTACGCACATAAAAATAATGAAACAGTGGAAATTGTTTACATGCGTTTTATTTATGCACATAAAAATTTACTCGACAGTGGAAATCCACCTTAACATGTTGTGATTTTTAGTTTAGTTTACAATGTACAGCTGTAGTCCGAGTCGATTGTTTTTAATTTCAGCCTTAAGTCTGAGTCGATCCGAGTCGATCCAACCTGGACTGACTGATCTGAGTTGATCCAGTCCGATCTGGTCGGTCCGATCCGGTCCGGTGCGGACCGATCCGGTCCCATCCGGGCCTATCCGGTCCGACTTTTGTACCTGCCTCATTAGGACAAGGTATTTTTAAAAGAGTTTCTTGTAAATGCATAAATTAGCTTCAGTTTTAAGACTTATGGCTTTGAACTTTTCACATTCAACAGGCATCATTGCAGTTTCTTGTGGTGAGGGTCTTTCATTTGATGACAGAGTGGATGATTTCTCTCACATTCTTATGACATCATCACTGGTTCTTATTTGGAGTTTCTCTGATCCAATTCATCCTCTGGTATGTGTTTATTTAATGCATCATAATCAGTGGATGTGCAATAATGTACATGTACAGTGCAGGTGAATGTATTCTTCAAGGATGCCAAAAAACTAGTCTTGTTGTCCTCCTACAACTGAGATAAACCTATCAAGTATTTTACTAAATACTAAAAGAAGAATATGGGAAATACTTAGATTACTTTCAAATAGGATATGGTAAAATATCTTGGGATTTTCTTTACAAAAAGTGCAGTTTGAGTTTGTGAGATATCCTATTTTGCAAAGAATTTCGTTAGTTATATAAAATGTGGTTTAACACCTTATACTGAAAGGAACGTACATAAGGTTTGGAAGTAGGTAAGCCCCAGAAAGTTGTCTTATGTTAATATAAGTTATACCTACTTTCGTGGCTGTTCATAAACAAACCTTATTAGATAACTGTCAGTAATAATTATAGTGGTGCCCTTGGCTATGAGCCAAGCACACGACTTATAAAATGGGCTCCAAAAAGTAAAAAAGTTCACGTTTTCAAGTGGTTTATAGCCTGAGGCGAAGTGTTATTGACGTCATATCAGTTGATATAGCAACTTCAAGCTCGTGGATGATTGGATTTATTTACAACATAAGAGAAAGGAAAATGACGAAACAAAACATATCAAGTAAAAGGAACTTACATTATTGCCGTGTTTGGCGAGAGTTCCATTCGATAACAATTTCGTTTTCTTTCTTTTCGAGCAACAGATAAATGGAAGTAACATAAAAGTTAAAGTTGACCTTTCATGCACGAGTGATTGCGAAAGACTGATTAAAGGTTTCAAACAACAACAACAACAACAAAAAGTCTTTATTTTTAAAAAACAGTTACATTTTAGCTGCCCGCGTTTAGCAAAGGCTATTCTAGGCGGGCAGATTAAAGAAAAGTACACAGAGAAAGTTATAACTTTTTACAATTAGAAAGTTTAGAATTGAGAGAAAATGAATTAATAGTTAAATAAATAAAATAATTTTTGTACCTGTAGTGTAAATGACTTCACTACTTGACTTCACTACTCGAAGAGTTGTTGTTCTTGTTATTGTTTAAATAATGTTTTGTTTGATATTCAGGCTCTCCTTGAGGCACCTGATGATATATTTTCCTTCAAGTTTAATCCTTCTGATCCAAATATCATTGCTGGAGGATGCATTAATGGACAGGTATTAACAGTTACATAACATGTCTTAAACATTTCCAAAATTATACTGTAGCCATTCCATGTGTGTATGTTGGAAGATGGGGAATATCAAATTTGTTTCGACTATAGTAAAGGATTTTTATCTAAGACTTATTGTTGTTTCGATAAAAAAATTCTCTTTAGAATAATTTATGAAAGAATCTCTTTATTAGTTGAAACTACATGTAGTTTGATGTGCATAAGGAAAATTACATGGATAATACATGTAATGTTTTAAACTCAGGGTCAAAATCAACACAATGTCAATATTTATGTGGAATTGATGATTGAACATTCAAACCCTTGTAATGACTCTGAACCTGCCTGTCACCAGACCTACATGAGAATCCGTCCCATTCTTTTTGTTGGCGAATCTTTTGTACATGCAGCCTAATCTGATTCAGCAATGGAGCCCCAGTTTGAACAAACAAGTTCATTCTTAAGTAGGAAGACTGTTCCCATCGGGAATCACTTAAAATATATAAAAATGAGTGTCTAGCGGACAGACTGTTACCCTGAAGATAAACAGTCGAAAACGTTAATTTTTTTTCTCTTTTAACTTTTTTAGCCTTGAAAATAATATTTTAAATCTTAAAGGGAAGATTATGTGCTCTCTTGTAACATGTAAGAGAATGTACGTGTGAATCAGTCTTATTTGAATTGTTAATTGTTCAATGTGCAGGTTGTGTTGTGGGACATAACAAACCACAGTGACAGATTGCGCAGCCACAGGCAATCCCATGGCCAAAGCAATAAAAACTCCATGAACACATTGGTAAGAAATAATATTAGTGTTTCTTAGCATTTATGAGCAGTAGCTGTTGTGGGAGTGTAGAATATTTTTTAATTAATAAAATGATCAAAAACCTGTTGTTTTGCAGCCAGCTGATAGAGACAGTGTTCAGAATTTTAAGGTCTCTTTGTTCACAAACTAGGTCAATGTAAAGTCATTCACAGCCACAAGGCAATCCTGGTGCTAGTAACTCTGACTTGTTTTGTAGTAGGAAGCAACTGGGAGTATTTCCATGACAATAAAAAATTACAGATTAGTTATTTCTACTATTGTCCAATTTAGAGGAAAGTAGTAGACGTTAGCAAGATACATGTACCCTATGAGGTCCATTGAATTTTATCTTGCCTACCAACCCCCGACATAGAATTTCACCATATATTTCCCTAACAGTTCACCTTTATAACCGATTTAATACACCTGGATAGAGAGAGACAGTGTGGAGTTAACTTTCTTGTCTAAGGAAATAACATGGGTTGGGTCTCAATATGCCCCTTAGAACCAGTAGACTGCTCACAAAGTTAAAGTTCAACAAATATTACCAGCTCAGATACTTCAGTCTTAATATAAGACTGCAGTGCAACTCTGAAGTTAGGCCTAATAAGCATTTTTTGTTTGATAAAATTGCAAGACCTTAAGTCAAAGATGAGATTTTAAACTTGGCTTAAATTTTTTTTTTAATTTTCTCGCAGACGAGTACTTTATTTGCAACACAAAAACACTACTTACAAGAATATTAATGACATAACTTACAATATGTACAATACTTAACACTAATTACAATAAATTAATTTAAGTAAATGGCTTAAAGTTGCTCAGACATATATAAAACAGGGCTGTCACTATTTCTTTTTAATAGGCAGGAGGTGAAGAAAGTCACCAGAGAAAGTTTGTCTCTGGTGTTGTTAATGTTTTATTTTTTCTATCCAAGTAGCCATGGCTGAAGCACATACAGTACTGTGCAAAAGTAATGCAAACGAATTTCGACGAATTTCATTCTTTGTTCTCCGCGAATTATCGATGAAGTTCGCGGAAATTTCCAAATGAAAATGCGCTGCTATTTTGGCAGAACGAAATGAAATGGCCGCGAACTTTCGCTAATGCAAACGAAAATTCTGACTAACGAAAATTCAAAGTAACGAAAATTCAAACTGGCAAAAATACGAACTAGCGAAAGTTTGGACTTATGAAAATACGAACTAGCGACAATTCGATCTTGTGGAATTGTGAAAGGAAACGAAAGAAACGAAACCAGCGAAATAACAGACATGTCGTTATGCTTGTTAAGATTTTGCCTTCGATTGAGTCCTCTGTCGCTGCTAATATATTATGTTTATTGTTCAACAAGTTTGTCAAGTTGTATTTTTGCCCGTATTCGTTTATACTCACGCTTGACCTGCGATCAGGCGGCCTTTTTAACCCGTGATGAACAGGTTTTTGGTATTAAACGGCAGCCAATTTGCTTGCTCGCTCGCTCGCTCGTTCCATCACTCAGATGTAAACTTTTTCCGCATATCTTCGTTGAAATAACAAAAATTAATGTGACTTCGTTAATTAGTCAAATCCTGGGTGGCGCAGTGTGTAAGCGAACAGACTATAGAGCCGTAGGATGTGAGTTCGATTCTCGTCGGGACCGATATTTTCTTCTTCTTTTTTTTTTCGAACTGAAAATTACTGTTTTTTTTGTTTGTTTGCGTTCGACAAAAGTCGTTACATTTAATTTCCAAAAAAACCCCGCAATATTACGTTACTGCTCACTCGTTCCATCACTCAGATGTATAAAACTTCAGTTAGCACGCGTTAGCATTTCTAGTATTCACGGGTTGGCTCTAAGGAGCCTTTGATTTTAGCGAAATTCGGCTTCCACTCGAAAAAAAGAAAGGTCACCTGATCGTAAGGGTTAACTCACGCTGAAATTCTTTGACTTTTCGAGGCGACACTAAATTACTATGTACACGACAATCATTCACAAAATAAAGCAGTGCCTATAAACATTGATAAACAGAAGAGGTTTCACGTGCCAGTTTGCATTACGCTAACTTTTCATATTCATGATAACCAATTGTCTAAATTGTACTGAAATGATATCTCTGCTGATATCCCAGAGGGAAAAGATAAGAGGACGCTAGACGTTGTCGATATATTCATTCAAACGAACACTTACTAAGGTAGATCTGCTGCGAAGGTTATTGTTCAGTTCCACTGAGTAATAGCCTGGGAAATTCTAGCACAAGCTCGGGCTCAGGGATGGGGGTTGGGGGAGGGCAGAAGGATCTCCTTCCGACCTCCGCGAACCCCTGGCCTCAAGTGCTTGCTCACAGGCTCGGGAAATTCTACACCCCAGCCCTTATTGACAGCTGTTTATATAATTGAAGCGTCTGGAGCATTACCAACCTATGTCGAATTTCAGACCTTTTTTTTGTCTTTTCGCTCTTATTTTGCCTCATTTTTGGCATGTGACCTACAAATTAACTTCAAAACATTGTTCAGAAATTTGTATGCTGGTTTTCCTGTCATTTTAGAGAAAAAACGTATATAAAGAGTGAAATTAACTAAACTAAACTACCTGAAGAAAGATGAGTTCTGGCCCTCTAGTGATTTGACCGTACATCCGAGCGTAGTTCCTTCCAAAACTGTACGAAACGTGCTCCAAAACGACGCCATTAAAAGCAGATTGGCCGTGAGACTATGCGACCGCAATGCTCTTGACCAGTGCCAACAACCTGAACAAAAATACCGCTATTTACTTGCGCCTGGCTCGCTTTCGCGAGTTCGCTTCGGTTAACACATCGTCCGTAGCGTGTGTATGTTTGAGGCCGTCCGGTGATGGAATGACATCATTAAGTCCTGAAATCCGTAAGTCTCTAGCACCTCTCAAAGAAACGAGTCGTGTTTCTTGTCCCACCTTGTGTTTAAATCGCCATTTCGCGCTCGAGGTGAAAATCAAATGGGCCATTCCATTTAATGTCCGCACCCCCCCTATTGAAGGGTAGGGAAATCCTAGGGGGAGGGGAGGGGGTTCAAGAGTCATTTCTGAAGGGGTAACTTTGTCGGAACCTTTGATCAATCAACAACATCTTCCTTTTTCTGAAGGGGGAAATGTGTCGGCACTTTGATCTTTTTTTTCCTAAGGGGTAAAATTCATAATTACCCTTCAATAGGGGGGGTGCGGATATTAAATGGAATGGCCCAATAGACGTTGGTTGGCAAGACGGAGCCGGCGGGAAAGTCTGGAATCACTTCGGATCAGAAAAGGGGCAGTGTTGTGAGTTGTGGCCCATTTGCCATCCCGTGCCGTAGTCGAAATGCCCGATATCCGAAGTGCTTCGAGACTTATAATATTTTCCGTATTTTGTTTCGGTGGGCATTCCGTGCTCGATGTCGCCATTGGTATCCCAACATGCTTTCCGACACCTTTGCTGACCATCGGCGATAAAAATGAAGCGATTTTGAGGGAATGAACTTTGGGATGAATTTTTCTTGAGCGGGATTTAGCGGCACGGGCCCAAACTTGGCCATCTGAAGTGAAAAAACCTCAGCATAAAATCGAGAAATTCAGGTAAACTTTGGGATTCATTTTCTCGAGCGGGATTCAATGGAAAGACAGTTTAGTTAATTTTTTTTTTGCATACGTTATTTCTCTAAAACGACGGAAACTACAGCATAAAAAAATCCTGAACAATGTTTTGCAATTAACCCATTCGCTCCTACACCGGCCAAAACCGGCCGTACAAGACTCCACTGCTTAAAAAAATTGCAACTTTCTTAATCGCGCGAACATTGCCCTAACTAGCAGTTGTGAGCATTGACTAGAAAGTCCCTCCAAATTGAGATACCCAATAAACACAAAAAAGTCAGCGATTTTTGCAGAATATCAGCGTTTGAATTTGGACAATAACAAAAATTACCGTTTTTAACGTCATAGAAAAACAACAAAAATCACGTTTTTGCCTTTAGTTTTTTTATTCAAATCATCGTGGCAAACACAAAAGTCAACATTTACAGCAAAATTCAGTCCTAGTCCTAGCTTAGCGGTGAATTTTTTTCCTCTTATTCGTTGCTCGGGCCGAGCTACAGCTTCTTATTCTAGTGCATTCTCACCTTGCCTCGATTTTCAACATCACCACCGCACTGCATGCTGGGAAATAAAGAGATTTTTCGACAGCGTTCATTCCGTCCTCCACACTTTTCATATATATACTAAGTCCACAGCCACTCTGACCCACCGCCGAAATTTCGCGCTTGTTGTGTTCTCCTGTGGTCGCAACTTCCAAAATATGCCGCGGTAGGTCGAGAAATTCATCCAGAGTCGAGTCCCAAAGCTACTTCGTTTCCAGGCGGCCATTTTTCCAGTTCAACGAGCAACCAGCCAAATTCGTAAACGAAGTACAACACCTAACTCGCTTCATTGAGAAGTGGACACTGAACTACCTCCAAGCTTAGGGGCCGATTACATGGCGAATTTCAGCCAGGTCAACCGGGCTGAAATTTCGTTGTGATTACATGACAAATTTCAGCCCGGGCTGAGATTTCAGCCCGGGGGCCAAGTTTGGAATTACGCGGGAAGATTGATAACGATAATCAAAATGGCGTCGAAGATTCGACTGCGCGTGCCCAAATTCACTTTTCAGCCTGGGCTGAAATTCTGATGCGATTACATGGCGAATTTCAGCCCGTTTG
>JAJLRJ010000013.1:13611821-13709321 GCA_024195265.1 Dendrophyllia cribrosa | reverse complement strand
TTAAGCCTGAAGGTGAATGCCATTTTTCCCAAATTGATAAATACAAACTCTGCCCCCATGTATATACCATTTGAAAGCTAATGCTATTCATCAAGGTATTTCATAAATCATAGCAGCATTTATGAATGAAGTTATGGCTTTCATAGAAATGAGTTTAAAACACAAAATTAATATAAAAACGTTAAATAATGTTGTACTATTTTTATGTGTTAGGTATACTCCTAAACTATAGCTTAATTATTATGCAGCTCTCAGTGCATAGATTAATGTAGCACGTCTTAGACTATGGATGTATTCAGAAAAAAATTCAAAAAGTGATAGGAGTGATCAATTACATCATAAAATAGGAGGGGGCACAATTTTATGCTTTCAAAGAAATATAGATCCTTACAAGACAATTTTGGTGACAAAAATTCATTCAAATCTACTAAATATTGGCCAAGTTATTACATCATGTACCAATTCGCTCTCTTACATATGTAGGGCTTAAAGGGTTAAAATATAATAAGTAAGCCTGCCTGCATCATTTTCTGCCTGACGTGTATATTCAGTGGAAAATTGTGTAATATGCAAGCTGCCAGGGTAAAGAGACCCATCCATATTACAAATTGTTGTGGAAATTATAACCTTTTATGTCATGTAGTACATTGTAAACTTATTTTACATGGAGCATTTCTGCAAAATATCAGTAAGAGACTAGTGTGAGCATTTCATGTTATCATAAAAACTCAAACGTTTAATGTTTATAACCCCATTATGAAATGTTTACTACATGTATGTTTCAAACAGTGCAAAAAAGAATGCAAAAATCGGATTTTACAAATTAAAGCTACAAAAAATAATATTGTGTTGTTGTTTTAGGACTGTCCTTGTTTGGGACACACGCCCCAGCAAGTCTGCGGCACCTTCCCAGACTGCTGGACATAACCCAGTTGGAGTTCTGCCCACATTTAAACACCTCGACTTAACATGGAAACCTATCCTCAGGGTGATGTTATGATCAAATGTAACATATCCTTATACAGCTGTACATAATGATTTATTTTGCTTAACACACTGGCCCCTTACCTCAGAACATTGTTTAAAAATGGCGTTTAATACAACACTTATTTACGATGCATAAACAATTTATTGGAAAAAGAATTAAATTGTGGAAAAAATCACAATTGCAATCACAGTCCTAAGAAAAATAAGTTACAAACTAAAGTTATGCTTGGAAAGAAATACATGTATGATTCTGTTTACACTAGTTCACACATGGTTTAGTGTATTTGCCAAACAACTGTCCATGCAAGCAGAGATCAATTAAGAATAGTTATCTACATGTACTATTGTTGGTTTGCCTTGACACAGTAAAGAGAATTTTGACTCTGAAAATTACCTAAGTCCTGCATGGTTGTCGATACTTTAGGTGACTGTGTCGCACTTGTCTGGTGCTGGTGAATTTGGTCCGAGTGTGTTCAGTATTTCAGAACGTCAAGGAGCAAGATCTGCTGGTGGTGGTGGTTAGTATTTATGTACTTACATGTCACTGCAGGTTCTTTTTGTGTGAAATCTGATAACTGCCTTTACTGAAATTCTTACATATAACCTAAATTATCTGTGGAGAGTAGGATTCCATGCAAGGGCCATAGCATTACATTACATTACATTACATTACATAGCACTTGTTTGAAAGCCAGTTAGCACTAGTCCGACATAAAAGTTTAAGTTAGTTTTTATTTATTTATTTTAACTAAGGGTGTTTGAAAGTGCAAGTTTGTGGAGTTAGAGTTTGAGATTAGAAAAATTCTGAAATAAAAGACAGATTGAAGTCATTTTACGTTTAATTTGGTTGGGGGGGGGGGGGTACTCAGGTATAATGGTGACAGGGAGGTACAAAGACCTTTTGTGGGTTTGAAATTTTCGATCTAAGGACTCAAGTTTTTTGGGGTTAGATTTTTTGTGGTGACTTTTGGGGTGAATGATATTGGTGAGGACTTGTTTTTTTTTTTCGGGGGGGGGGGGGGGGAGGGGGGGGGGGCTGTAATGCCCAATTATTCACTCCATTTACCTGTAAACAGATAGCTATTGGGGCTTCAACACGTTAATATATCAAAACTTTTATTCATATTTTAACAGCAAAACCAAGTGAAGAGAAAGAATCAATTGGAATTTCCAATTTATCTGCATCCAATATATCCAAGGGAAGAGATCAAGGCAAGCCACTGGACAATGTCAGCTCCAAGTTTTTTGTTGGCACTGAGGTAATATTTGTAATTCTACATATTACACCTTTAATTGTTTATAAATTGTTACACTTTATGCTGTATGTTGCTATTTTGATTTTAGGAAGGCGACCTTGTCTACATGGATTGGAAATCTGAAAAAGACAATGATAGTGGGAAAATAGTCAGTAAGTTCAGCTTGTGTTAATGTGTTGCTTCTCCAAATAATTTTTTGTCCAGTTAGTAATTGGCTACCTTAGGTACCAGAGGTCCTCTTGCAGCACGCTTTTATGAGATGTCGGGGCTGACCAAACCGACCAACCGATCGACTAACCAACCAACCGAAAATATAAGAGACATAAGAGGTGTGTAATATGAGAAAGATGAGAGCGCGAGAAAAGCCTCTGTTACCCAGAGTAGTACTGGGCGTACAAATTTCAATGGTCATCTTGCAATGGAAAAAAATGAACATTTTTAGTGCAAATAAACTATTGAAATGCTTTGACCTATTTAAAGCTCTGTGTGTGTTTATAATTCGCACAAAATATATTTTGTTTATATTTCGTCTTCTGAGCAAAAAAGCCAATCTTTTGACATAAAATATAGTCTCATTTTGTTGGATAAGCCATCCACAACCTTTGGTAAGCTCTGTTTGATTTGTGTTTGAGTGAATGTTATTTTTTGTTGTATTCTGTTAGCTCCCCGTCCTGAGCAGGTGTGGGCAGCACATGATGGTCCTATCTCCACTCTTCAGAGGTCGCCTTTCTTCAGGGACATCATTCTGACTGTTGGTGGATGGACATTCGCCATTTGGAAGGAAGGAGTTACGGTACATTGTAACTTTCTCTCAGCTTCACAACCCTAATTCTAATCCGTTAGGTACCAGATCATCAACATGATAATCGGCTTAGTCTGGAAAAATACCCTCGGCTTTTCTGACATCAAAAGGCTTTAATTTGTTTAAAGTAATATAATTATGTGCAAAGTTGAAAGGGAATTTTGTTTGTTCTCTTTTGTAAGCACTCACCAAATGTTGTGCAATGCCTGTAACCAAGCACTGTTCCAAGATAGCAAGTGTGATTGTGTCCTATTAAAGTGCTAAACATTTGTAGTGTTTTACTGTATTTTAGAATGGACCACTTCTTCAATCAGCAAGTCATTTGATGAGGCTAACAAAAGGCCACTGGAGTCCGTCCCGGCCAGGTACAGTATAAAGGCTGATTTAGACGGCACAACTTTGTCGCATGCCATTTTTTGTAGCGCGCACTGCTTGCCTCAGGCGAAAATTGTATACAACTCGCATCATATAACATTGTATGTGGCTACGATTGTTATAGGGTTTTAAAAACATGTTTGAAAATCCTACAACTTTTTTCGTGTTGCATGCAACAGTTGTGGGCGAGTTGAAGGCTGATTTAAACGGTGCGATTCGTGTTGTATGTATGGCGTGAGCAGGTTGCATGCGACAGTTGTAGGCAAAAGTTATGCCGTCCAAATCAGCCTTAACTGGAGTAGCTAGCCATTTGAGGTGGAGATTTTCGGCGGTTGCTAAGCACCAATCGTTTCAGTGAACCAACTGCTCGGGATGTCGTTTTGGTTTCAAATATATTCAGATTTTACAAGTAATGTGATAAAAAAGTAGAGTGTCCATTAGTGAGCTTCAGTTCTTGGAGTCTTGGAGTCTTGGAGATACAGTCGAACCCCGCTTTACGAACGCCCGCTTAATATGGACGCCCTGTTTTTACGGACAGTTGTCTTGGTACCGGCTGAACGCCTACACATTTTGTCTAAAATTTTTCCGCCTAATACAGACACCTGTTACAGACAACAGACAGTTTTTCTCATCCTGATTTAAACAGTCTCATCCAAAGTTAACCTCCTTAATATGGCAATTTGGCTAATTCAAATTTTATTTTCCCATAAAAAAAAAAACAATAAAACTTTTAAAATTATGTCATCCACGTGAACCCGCACAATACGGACACCCCGTTAATACGGAAAGTTTCTGTGGTCGATTCGGTGTCCGTATTTGACTGTAATTTTATTTTGTATGCGCATTAAGCCAGCTAGGATAATCGAAAAGGCAGCAGCTACTCGTAAATTAGGGTAAAAGATTTCTGGTTCCTAAAATTGCCCTTTACTTAAAAAAAAAATCTGAAAAAAGATCAAACTGTGTCTTTCCAAACTTGGGTCCTTATCAAACGTTTGAACAGAACTTCTTACGGTTTCTGAGCGAAATTCTCGGTACACTGAGCACCGAGTCAAGTCTGCACAATTAATAATGCTGTATTGTTTTTTAAACATATTTTCCTTTATTTTCAGGGGTATTTTTCATTACAAAGACAGATGGAAATGTGGACGTATGGGACCTGCTAGACAGGTTAGAGATTTTCAGAAAATAATCAAAGGAAACGGAGTTCTAAAAGACTACTTGGTTTGTTGTAAAATTAGGATTAAAATTCATTAGTTATGTTAGTATGGTTTGTTGTTGTTAGGTCGCACGAGCCTTCCTTGACTCAGAATGTTACTGCTGCTCCTATTACCACAATTGCGCCTCACCAGGTCTCAAGTAAGCATAAAATAAGTTTGTTTGGACCATGTACTCTTCAGTGTCAGAATGCAAATGTTCTAAACTTTTCATTGGAAAAAGTGGCAAGAGAATAGCGTTACAGTAAAGTACAGCTCGAAAGCTTTCATTTGAATTGTCACACAGCATGACTGAGCGTGACTGAGCGTGCACATGCACAGTGACACTTAATACTACTCAATAGCTTTCATTTGAATGGCCACACTGTAGGCCATAACATGCATGGTGACACTTTATACTGCTCAATAGCTTTCATTTGAATGGCCACACTGTAGGCCATAACATGCATAGTGACACTTAATACTACTCAATAGCTTTCATTTGAATGACCACACTGTAGGCCATAACATGCACAGTGACATTGTATGACTCTTGAGTTTGATTCTAAGAGGGAACCGGATCATGCGGCCAGTGTTCTATCCTATTTGTGTGTGTGTGTGTTCGCTTTTAGGTAAGCAACAGCTATTAGCTGTAGGCGACAGCATGGGGACATTACATGTGATGGAAGTTCCCTGGAATCTCAGGCACCCATCAGCTAATGAGGTAATCTGGAATATTCATTCCGCCTACACGTCTTTCCATTAGCTTTCTCTGTCTACGGCGAAACTACTCTTCCCTAGGGAGCTGTCATCCCTACAAACGGGCCACTAGAACACTAGTGCAAAAAATGGAAAGGAGAAATCAAGATTATGACTATTAAAACGTCTTAAGTAAGCATGGTTCAACATTACGCCTAAGTGAGAGTGTTAAGGGCTTTCTGTAAATCATACAGTATCCTGAGTTCTGATCCATAATTTACAAAGTAGTTTATCTGTGTCCAATTTTATAAGTAGGGAGCTTTAGCCACCACGACGACAACGTCAGCGTGAACGGCACAATGAGCGAAAACAATGCCTTTTCATGTGCGTTTTATATTTTGGTACATTTCTTGGCAGTCCCCTGCAAAACAACAACGTCAAATGATCAAATTATAGGTTTTATGGAGAACATGAACACACAACAGTAAATTGTCCTTCCTCTATTTGAACTTGGAAGCCGTCCCTACAAATTCAACTCCTTGACAATTCAATCACATCACAGGTAACCCAAGCTCAAGTGATGTTTACACGTTATTTGAACGTCGTGGTAACTGTTGCGTAATAGCGAAATTATAAGGATTTGTATGGGGAAAATTCGCTTCGAATTTGAGCGTAAAATTAGGAACGATATTTGAATAAAACTGGCTCACCTGAACTTCTTTGTTTGTTTACTTGTGTCTTGAGTGGTTTTGGGGTCGATTCGAAGCGATTCCAGCGAGTTTTAGTTCAACTGTTTCTTCCTCCCTAAAAGAGAGACAAGACCTTACGCAACAGTTACCACGACATTCAAATTACAATGTGTAAACATCACTTGAGCTTGGGTTACCTGTGGTCACATGAGACAAATTCAACCAAATTGAAAGAATTGCAAAGTAGTTTCAAAGAGCGCGATTGTTTTTCAGTGACACTTTCCATGCCGTTGTCGTCATGGTTGCTTAAGCTCCCTACTGTTTGTTTAATGTCAACGCACAATGTTTCTATGATTTTCATTTGGTAGGCCACTGCAATGGAGAACTTTTTCGAGCGTGAAGTAAAGCGTTTGGCTTTTGTAGAGGAGAGATTGAAAATCCGAGAACAGGAAAAGAAACAGCTGGATGCAGAGGAAAGCAGGCGACAACAGGTGAAATGAAGCGTTTTAGCTTATGGGGTGCAGTCGATGGAAACTTAAAGAAACATTTAGTATCCTTATTTTATTGCCGTAGGAATAGAGAAGGGTAACTGTTAGCACTCCGTTTAATTCCGCCATATTGTGCCATGGAACACCTCATACTCCACACCAGTGAGGGCAAACAATCAAAACTGAAGCAAGTATTCTGGCCAATCACAACAGACACAGACAATCCAATGAACCAATTAGAGTTCATAGCAAAAACATGTTGCCGACGCCAAGCGCGGGAAAACGCGTGCGAGTAAGTCACGATTGTTTTGGTTTTGCACCAAAACAATCGCGAAATTACTGTCAATACTCAATTGAAAACCCCGCTATGTGATGAATTCTATTCAACATTGTAGGATGGAAAGCGGCCAGAGGAGAGTGACGCCGATATAGAGGCTCGATTGAGAATGGTGAGTAGCATAACAAAGGATGTAACAACACAGCATTCTTATGGCACTTAAAATGGCAACTACGCTCCATCTCAGGAGCTAGAATATTTGAGATTTTTCTGTGTTATATCGAAAGCAAATTATTTTTGACAACATTCAGGTTATCTGTTGGCTCAGGATTGTGCCTTACTTGGTTACAAACTGGTATTACCACAGAATAGTTTTTCAGTACAACCGGAACCACGCTTTTGTTTGACCTTAGTTATTATGCAGTGTATGCAGTTACATGTAGTGAGGCTCTTAGCTCAAGAATTCGCACATTTAACCCTCTTCAATCCCTAGAGTGCCAAATATTAATATTCAAGAGCATCCCATATTCCATTTTGGAAAATATTAAAAAAAAAAACAACAAATGGTACCATGCAAAAGTACTGCCAAAGAGGTTTCATTTAAATGGTCACACCATAGGATTTCGTTTACAAACTCAAAAGTTAGAACTTTACTACATATCTCCATAATTGACTCTGGAAATGAAAGGGTTTAAGTTGTAGTCTCAAAAATGATTTATCCTCAGTATTCATTAGCTTTCAATTTTGAGATTTAGTTACCAATTTTTCTATTGTACAGGAATATCAGGAATATCTACAGATGGAGAAACAGTTACTTGAAGAACTTGGTATCAGAGAGGAATCAGATGATCTGGAAGACGTTTAGAATATACTAAGGCTATGATTAGTTATTTGTTGAAAGTTTACATGTGTAAAAAAATATTTATCGAACGGTTTCATGGTGTTCTGGCTGCTTACATAAGATATCATTTTGTCATTGTGATCATTTGATTGTGATGTAAATAGCTTTTTTATACTGCGTAATGTTGTACAATTTATATACGATCGTCAATTTGCATTCGTTCGGATTTTTTTATTAAGCCCATGTCATGGGAGTAAGAAAGACAGCAAGAGTTTAAACTCATTGAGAGCGCATGGTATTCAATGAGTCTCTGGCTCATAAGGCATTAAGGGTAAGCGGCTGAAGGAAGACGAGAGTTTTAATTGTCGTGGATTCAAATAAAATTTGAGCAATTTCACATCTGATAGAGTGCTAGTTTGATTCTGAGACAAGTTAACACAAACAGTTGTATGATGTATTCTGTTTGTTTTTGTTTATAGCTTGGCCATGTCAGAATATTTTTTGTAAAGAACGAATTTATTCCCAAAACAAATAGCCCTGGGAATTGTAATTCTTGAAGGAAAGCAAAATAAATAAAATGACTGTACATTGAAGAGTCATTGAACCATCATTTCACTTTCAATTTATTATATCGATCTCTATGAGCTTTAAAGCGGAGCTAATGGAACTGAAAGAATAGACCATTATTCCAGACAAGAGGAACCATTCACTGAAATGATTTTCAATTCACCAGAAATTATTCAAAAAATGGACACCGTCGTCAATTCAATCAAGGAAGAAGTTGCCAGATGGGTAAGCATTGGCTCAGAATGGGTTATCGACAAGCACTTGAATTGTTATTTTACTTCCGGTGACGTATTAGGGGTTTCGTAAGGTCAGCCTGAACGTGATTTTTCCCTTAAGTAATTAAGACAAAAGCTTTGTGGCGGGGCGACTTGGCTGTTATTAATTCTCTCGCTTCGCTCGCGAGGTAAGATTCAAGCTTCACAAAAAAGTGAGCTAGGATTACCATGTCCCTGTACTACTGTGCACCATTTTTGTCGCGATATCGCAGTGGTTTCGAACATGGCGGCGATTTTTGGGAAAACAGCAAATCGCAGCAAATGTCGCACGCGAATCACACAGAAATCGCTGCTGGTTTACACTTGGGACAAAAGTTACATTAAAGAGCGCGAAAAAAATTGCATTAAAAATCGCAAGTGTAAACGGGCCTTTTAATACAGCATAACTAGCATTCTTGCTGAAGCATGGTTTGATGATACCAGGAATGTTTTTTTTTTTGTGGCGGCTTTGCCTGCAACACAAAGCTCTGTCGACAAGGTCTCTCGGTAGAGTCTACCTTCTATAGCTCAGAAGGAGGTCGGACACTTATTGAGAATTATATAACGTAGTAGTTAGTACAGTGCTAACCGGGGACCACCACGACATATTAAAATAAGGCCTCCTCGCCGACTCGGAGCCCTTATTTTAATATGTCGTGGTTATCCCCGGTTAGCACTGTACTAACTACTAGTTGTTAGCAATCTTGCACACAACCCGGCAGCACAACCCACACCGGCCTGGTATAGCCAATTGAAGAAAACGTAAACACTGTATATATACCCCCAACATGGCAATGGCAAACGCTGCACCAAACTTCAACAGAGCACATGCTGGCTACCACGGATGGCTTGCCAGTTACCGAATGGATGTTCCACCTGATCTTGGCAGAAAGGATCTTCTTCTATTTCACAATGAAGTCCTTGACAATATGCTCGGCGTCATAGAAGAGCAATCCTACGAACTTGGGCCTTTGAAGTTTCAATACACGGTCTTACTAGACATTAAGAAGCAGACAGACGAAGGTGAAGTTAGGGAACAATGTTACGTAGGAGGAGATGGCAACCCAACCATCCAAAATGTTTTCAATCGTAAAGAAGTAAAAAGAAAACTTAGGGCTAGAATAGACCAACTTAGGGAGAAAGTCGCTGGCTGGACAGAAAGAGGTTCAGGATGGGTCTTCGACGGTATCAGAACTGTCTTTCTCGACTTCTCTAGAAACAATCCAATAAGAGGCGGTTCATATATCCCTCTACCACCAAAGCTCAAGGTAAAGCAAGCAATCATAAACGTCAAAAACAGAGATGATGCTTGTATTAAGTGGGCTTTGAAATCAGCATTCTTCCCTGCCATTGCACACTCTGACAGACCAAGCCAATATCCTCGAGAAGACGTCTTCAACTTCACAGGCATCTCCTTTCCAACGCCTTTGCATGAGATTCCAAAGATCGAGAGGCAGAACGACATTGCAATCAACGTTCTAGGCTGGGATGGCGGTAAGGTAGTGATCTACCATGTTAGTGAGATGGATGCCCCTGACATACCAAGTGTCAACCTCATGCTCATCACAAAGACTGATAACCACACTGGCAATACGAAGTTTCACTACTGCTGCATAAAGAGCCTAAGCAGGCTTCTTTATAGCCAACAACAATGCATTGACCACCGTTTGCACTTCTGCACTAGGTGCTTGCAGGGCTACACATCGGAAAGAGTCCTCGAGAAACACCGCACTCTATGCATTGGAGCCGCCTCTCGCCCAACAAGAATCGATATGCCTGAGAAAGGCAGAAACACTCTACAGTTCACAAACTACCAGAGGCAGATGAAGGCGCCGTTTATCATCTACGCTGACAGCGAGAGCATCATCGAGAAGGTTGACACATGCATACCAGCACCCGGTAAAAGCAGCACAACGCAGACAGAGATCCACAAACCCTGTGGCTTCTCATTCATTGCTGTACGATCTGATGGAGAGGTGGTGAAAGACTTCCTTTACCGGGGTGAAGACTGTGTGCAAAGGTTTCTTGCTGCTCTTGTTGAAACTGAACTCGAGTTGAGGGAATCACTCAAGCAGGAGGTGCCGCTGCAAATGACAGGACAAGACTGGCATGACTTCTACACCGCAACCATTTGCCACATCTGCAAGAAGGACCTTGTCAAGTACAACCAATGTGATGAGGTCGATTTCTTTCACCCAGACACGGGTGAATACATCGGCAAGGTTCACAGGCACACAAAATATCCTGGCAGTCGAATACCTTGCTTTTTCGAACTCTACAATCAATTAAAACCAGATGACGGTAAGTGGGCCAAGAGGCAGCCTAAGCCAGACGATGCTGAAGAAGAGAGTGACTGCATTGAATGTGACCGGCCTCTTTTACGCCCACAATTCAGAGACGCTGTCAGAGATCACTGCCACATAACTGGTAAGTATCGCGGCGCAGCCCACAATGTGTGTAACCGGAGCTACTTCCGCATCGACCCAAAGAAAACAATCATTCCGGTTGTCTTTCATAATCTGAAAGGCTACGACGCTCATCATCTGATGCAGCACATTGCCGAGATCGAGGGCACACCCAATCTGAGATGCATCCCAAACAATATGGAGAAATACATCTCATTCTCTCTCGGCAGACTCAGGTTCATTGATAGCTTGCAGTTCATGTGCTCTAGCCTAGACAACCTTGTAGGCTCCAACAAGCCAGAGGACTTCGAGATCACAAAGCGGCTTATAACTAACCAAGCCAAAAGAGGACTATTACTTCGCAAGAACGTCTATCCCTATGAGTACATGGACTTCTTCGAGAGATTCAACGAGACATCTCTCCCGCCTAAAGAGGCTTTCTACAGCAAGCTCACGAAGTCTGGTATAGACGATAAAGACTACGAACATGCCAGGCAAGTCTGGGAAGCATTCGAATGTGAGAATCTCGGGCAGTACCACGATCTCTATCTGGCAACAGACACAGTTCTCCTCGCGGATGTGTTTGAGAACTTCCGAAAGATATGCCTCAAGCACTACGGTCTTGACCCTGCGCACTACTACACAAGTCCTGGTCTGAGTTGGGACGCGCTACTCAAACACACGGGAATCCAGCTCGAACTCCTAACCGATTACAACATGTATCTCTTCATCGAGAAGGGAATGCGGGGCGGCATATCAACAGAGATGAAGCGCCACTGCAAGGCAAACAATCCATATCTGCAAGACTACAATCCAGAGGAAGAGACCACTTACATTCACTACCTCGACGCAAACAACCTCTATGGTTGGGCCATGAGCCAGCCTCTCCCAGTTGGCAATTTCTCATGGGCGCGTGTTATGCCCACTGAAAAACAAATTATGAGCTTGCAGCCAGACAGAAAGAGAGGATGCATTCTAGAGGTGGACTTGGAGTACCCAGAGGAGTTGCATGACGAGCACAACTCTTACCCTCTCGCCCCAGAGAGCACAGAGGTCCCAGAAGAGTGGATGTCGCAATACCAACTAGCCCTTGCAAGAGACCTGAATCTAGGGAAGGACAGAACCAAAAAGCTACTCCTCACCCTGAGAGATAAGAAGAACTATGTCCTCCACTACCGCAATCTCCAGCTCTATCTAGAGCTCGGTATGAAACTGAAGAGGGTGCATAACGTTCTCTCCTTCGACCAGAAGGACTGGATGGAGCCATACATCACCTTGAACACCGAGCTCAGGAAGCAGGCCAAGACAGTTTGAGAAGGACTTCTTCAAGCTGATGAACAACTCCGTCTTCGGTAAGACAATGGAGAACCTCAGAAACCGAACCGTTGTCAAGCTCGTACGAGCCAACGAGGAGATAAAACTCCGGAAGCTCCTATCAAGCCCGCTTTTTGCAAGAGCAACTGTCTTTAGTGACAGCCTGGCCGGCATCCAGATGCATAAAGACAACATCCTGATGAACAGGCCAGTATACACGGGTATGTGCATCCTCGATCTCTCCAAAACCTTGATGTACAGGTTCTATTACCAGCACCTCAAGTACAAGTACGGCACACGGTGCGAGCTACTCTACACCGACACAGACTCTCTCCTACTCGAGATCAAGACGGAGGACATCTACGAAGACACGAGGCGCAGTCTCTGGCACTATGACACGAGCGACTATCCCAATGACCATCCCTTGCACAGCCAAGCAAACAAGAAGGTAATCGGCAAGATGAAGGATGAGTGTGAGGGTGTGCCCATCTCAGAGGTAATCTGCCTTCGCTCGAAAATGTACAGTATCTTGAAAGACGATAGCAGGTGTGTAAAGAAGAAGGACAAGGATGGTAAAGAAATCAAAGCTAAGCTGGACATCAAGAAAGCAAACGGAACCACCAAGGTTGTCACAAAGAAAGAGATCATCCACCAAAATTACAAGGATGCGCTCTTCAGCAGGCAATCCTTCAAGCACGGGATGGACAGGCTTCGAAGCAAAGACCATCAGATCTT
The DNA here is from genome assembly GCA_024195265.1 of Dendrophyllia cribrosa. Classification (NCBI taxonomy): domain Eukaryota; kingdom Metazoa; phylum Cnidaria; class Anthozoa; order Scleractinia; family Dendrophylliidae; genus Dendrophyllia; species Dendrophyllia cribrosa. Next base: position 13,696,439 of record JAJLRJ010000013.1, on the reverse strand, counting down.
CGGCGAGCATCTCAACAAGACAACACTGTCACCATTTGACTCCAAGCGCTGGATCAAGGATGATGACACGCGCTAGAGTCCAGCCGGCGGCAACTGAGTGCCCGGTGGTACAACCATCAGCTCTTCACGAACAAACCCTCTCTTAGGGCCATCGTAGAGATAATACACGACAGGTGCATCTGGCTTGGTGACAACCTTCTCAATGTTGTAGACCTTCAAAGACCAGATCGGGTCGGTCGCACGCCTCCCACCCCCTTCCAGCTCGCCAGGCTGATACAAATATCTCACACTCACCCGTGGTGGGAGCTTCTTCTCTTTCACCCCAACAGGCCTAGCATATGGAGTCGCAGGCTTGGAGGATATTCCTTTCTCTTTGATTGCATCCTTTGGCTTCTTGCCAGTGAGTCTTGTTACTTCATTGTTCAAGGCCGAGACAACATCTGGCAGTCTTTTGACCCAAGCAGTCGACCGGCCAGAGGGCATATTCATTTCAACGGCATACTGATAACCAAACAGCCTTTCAGCCAGGGTTCGGTTGAATCTCTCCACAATTGCTTGGTCTCTGTGGATATCAACCCGACCACGACGAATGGTCGTTTTGTTGTCCCCCATCTCTTTTGTTACAGCACCCATAAACTCTTTCCCAGGATCAACTTGCAAGAGTTGAGGCCACTTCAAAGGCCCACGTCTGTAAATCCGAGCAAATGCTTTAGCCACCTCTTCAGACTCTTTCGAAGTCAGAGGCTCTGCTGCTTTGTAACGGCTAGCCACATCCACAAGGGTTAATGCGTATTTGTAAACCTTTCTCCCGTGTGGAAGTTTGTCGTGTGGCAGGAAGAGAAGATCTGCTTGATGCACTGCATTGGGTGATGAGACATCAAACTTGGGGCGGGGGATATGGCGTGGCGCTGGGAGGTAAACTTGCCAAAGGGCTTGTTTAACCAGCCATTTCTTTGCGACATCATCAGAGACCTTTGCCGCCGCAGCTAGCTTTTTGACAGCAGCAAGACCTTTCCAGTAGCCTTTCGGGCTGTAATAGATCTTTGAGAGTTTGGCCTCCATAGGGGGTATATGCTTATGAATTGGTGAAATACGCCCCTGTCGTCTTATGCGACCGGAGATGTGATCGCCTCAAGGGTAAGCTGTGCAAATAAATTGCGCAGCTTTTCAATCTTTCTGTATTCTTCATTTTCGTCAAAGAAACGCCCGGGATTAATTTTTCTGCCTAGTTCACAATATTCATGAACCGCTCGAGTTAATTCCTCAGGGTCTGCCGTTATGGCTGTTCTGAGCAAGTAACCCAATTTATAATGCTCTTCCGGGATGGATGCGGGCAAGGGGCATGCTGGTAAAACGGCGGGGACAGCCATGGTATATATATGGGATTTTTTTTTAAATTTTTTTAAAGAAAGCGATAAGCCGCATACCCACCCGCAAGCAGGGTGCCTCCAATGAACGCAAGTTCGCCATTCTGCTGTTGTGGACTGGGCTTATAGAAGTCAGAGAAGACAGGCTCTTTGTTGTCTTTGATTTGTTTATCTGGTTGCGTTTGGTGCATCTGGTTATACAAGACCAGGGCTTGGTCAGTGGTTTGGAAGTTTTTGCTAGCTTGGTGTTCCTTCCGATCATTGGCTGCAATCCAGTCGAGGAGCTTGGTGCGGTCCTTCTGGTATTTGGCGTAAGCAGCTTGGTATTGTTCCAGGGCGCGGTCGTGACGGATTTTCTCATCCATTGCTGCCTTTCCGTTATCACCAGACAGATATTTTGCGAGATAATTGCCGCCCGTGAAAGCTGCTGCATTGAGAACAGCGCCAAGGGCCATTATTGCAATCGAAGCCATTGTGGGGGTGTGTATACATATGTTTTTTACATGGTTGACTAGATGCTGCCAGGTTTACAAGTTGTCTGGGAGGATTTTCTGGTCCTCGAGATATTTCTTCAGTGCTATGGTGCCAGCCATGACGGCTGTGAACTTGACGTAATTCATCAAGCTTGCACTGGGGTCAGCGGTTAAGTTTTCTTTGATGGTCTTTTTACCAATCCAACCAATACCAGCGACAAGGCCAGTGATTGTTGCGGCGTCGAGGATAGACTTCACAAGTTTGTTGTCAGACATGGTTTGTGGCCAGTATACATATTCTTTTTATTTTTCTGACTCAGACTCGGCCTCTGCCTCGACCTCGACCTCGGGTTCGGGCTCGGGGCTCCTCGTCTTGGGCTTGGGGCTCCTCATCTTGGGCTTGGGGCTCCTCGTCTTGGGCTTGTGGCTCCTCGACTAGAATGTCTCGGACCTCGGCTTGGACTCGGGGCACCCCGATTCGGGCTTGTGGCACCTTGACTAGAATGAATCGGGGTTTCTCAGTCTCAGTCTCAGACTCAGACTCAGGCTCGGGTCTGTTATGCCTATTCATGGCTAAACCGCAAACTGTATCAAAGGCGGCAAAAGTAAGCCCAAACCAAAGAATAACCACACCTCCGATTGCAGCAGAATTCATCAAAGCTTGGAAAGGATTCATGGCGCAGTATATATATGTTTTTTTATTCCATATTTTTTATTCCTTTTCTTACCGGAATTCGAGATGGGGGTGTTGTTGGTGGTGTTGAAGCGGGTGTTGGCGTGGGGGTGTTTGCTAGTGTGTTTGATTTTCTCCCAAGCCTTTGCATTATGGCTTCGCGCTGGTAATAAACACCCGCAGCAGAGACAATCAACCCACCAATCCCAAGAATATAAACGATTGAGTTGCTGTTGATGTCACTTGTTGTGCCACTTGTTGTGTCACTTGTTGCAGAATTGTTTTCACTTGTTGAGGGTGCAGGCTTTTGTGCTTCGGCCTTTTTCTTTGCTTCCCGTGCCATGCGGTTGCGTTCTGCTAGCCTTTTGCCAGAAGCAACACGGCCGGGGTTCTTTTCTGTTGAAGGCTTTGTTTTTGGAGCCTCAGAGGTAACACGGTCAGGTGTTGGAGTTGGAGTTGGAGTTTCTTCAGGGATCGTCTCGAGTGGTGTGGCCATCCTGTATATATGTGATTTTTTTTTTAGATGTGTCAGGTTGCTGTCAGGTTGCTGTCAGGTTTCTTCAAGGTTGCTGCGAGGTCGCCACAGGTCCCAGCCCAACTTCATCAAGTCCCTGGAGTGGATAGCCTTCACTGTCTCTGGTTGGATGTGTGGGTGGTGGTTCTAATTCTATCAAGTCAGGCTTGTGATCAGGCTCTCGTTCAAACTTGATGTGTTTTGTTGTGATGAGAGCAGCATTGGCAAGCGCCAGCCATCGTCCGCATCGCACGGCAATAGCCCCAGCAAGATTTGACAGCTCCTGGTTGATGATGTAGTCGTTCTTGAGTTCTTTCTGCAATTCCACCACATCCTCAACCGGGGCCACCATTCCAACGCCTTTGGATATGAGCATGATGGCTGAATCAACTAGGGATTCGGTTGTCTTGTGGCCGATGTATGCCTCGTACCGTTTGCAGTACTTGTCAACGTCCTTGTCTGACAACCGCTTGACATGATCGTGTGTGAGCTGCACGCCGATGGCTTCTTTGGCCTTGCCAGTTGAAACAAGGATTGCCAGCTTCTCCCGTTTGGCAGGAATGTCATTGCCTCCAACTAGCCCTGCGGGAGGTGCGGCACCAGGGGTGGCCTCTAGCATCTGCATTACTTCGTTCAAGATGACCTGGTCTTCAGCTGCTTCAGCCATCAGGGGTATATATGTGTTTTTTATTTTTCAATAATTCTCTTGATGTCTGGCAAAAGAGTTTCAAGCTCTCGTATAAGCCCAGGCATGGTGTCTGGCATAGAATTCAGCCGCAATGGATATCTTTTGAGAAGCATGAGGCGCAGATCTTCCTCACCAGCGGCTTTGATAATTTTGTTTTGCATATCAAGTGTTTGGTTGTGCAATTCATCTAAAAGCTGTGAAAGCACAGTGAGCTTGTGTAGACTGGTTGGCGCATTCATGGTATATATGTTGTGGTTTAAATTTTTCTTTGGTTTGAAAATTTTCAAACCAGTTTAAATTTTGTTTTCCTTTGTCTTAGATTATGATAATGAATCAAGGACAAAGGAAAATAAAAATTAAACTGCTTTGAAAATTTTTAAACCAAGGAAAAATTTGAACCACAACATATATATGTGTGTTTAAACCTTGTACTCAATTCCATACGGGTGTCTCAAAGAGAAAACCAGGTGGGAGAATTTGCGGGATTTGAGCCTTGCAATAAACTCTTTGTACTCCTCGTGGGAGAGCTCGCCGGCATAATCTTCGAATATGGCTTTGGTTGTCTTGCTGGAGGGCGTGTAAAAGAGCACTATCGCTGCAATGTTATCACGATATGGCTTGGCAATGCTGGTGATCTGCTGGGTCAAGACCCACACGGATATGCCGTCATGCCTTGCGCTGAACCCAAGATTGACCAGCTGGCCCGTTCGGCCTTTGACATCTTTGGAGGCGGCGCAGTCATCGAGAATGAATAAAGTGTTGGTGGATGTGAAAAAGAAGCTCGCCAGCTTCAACCAGTCTTCGATTTCATGCTGTTGGCAGACAATCACGAAGATGTGTGGATCGCGGTCCACGAAGCCATTGTATGTCTTGTTCTTAACAAATGTGGGGCAGAATAAAACGATGTAATCAAACAACCCCTAAAGGGGCCTCGCAGTTGAGAGAGAAGATACTGTGTCTTGCAAGAGTTAGTGGGGCCCACGATTAGTGCATTGAATGGCAGCTTTCTTGGGTCCATAACCAACACCTATATTAGTTGGGTTGCAAACTGGCGGGGAGGGGGCCATTGCCAGAAGTCTTTGTATTTCATTGTGTGACAAGAATCCGGTGAATGGCAGAGGAGCCGGCTTGGCATAGAAGTTGATCTTGTTTCTTGTGGCCATGGTATATTTATGCGTTTAGTACTGTACAGATTCCAGCTGCCTGCCCATGATGTTCATCTGTGAGTCTGAGAGGGTGAAGATGTGGCAGAGTGCGTTTCCCGAGCCTGTGCCGTTTCGTTCGATCTCGAGTTGCACGCCATCCTGTGTGTTGACGAGCCTTTGGCCGCTGCCGTGCAGGGCTGTGTCGGCCATGGACCGCAGGTCAATCCAGAGACCAAACTTGTTGCCTGTGAGATATTTGGTCAAGTTCATGTTAGGCCTGCCGTCCGTGTGTGGGGTAAAATGTCGGGTTATCTCTCTCCACATGTCTGTACCACTGATGCCCTCGTTGTAAAGCCTGTTTGGGACCCCGTTGACTGTGACCTTCACTTTGGTGATATCTGGGTTGAAATAGTTCTCAGAGTCCCTGACACCCGCCGTGTAGGGGTTGATGAACAGCAAGAGGATGCCCTTGAGAGACCGGCGCTGTGGGTTAACCCGAAGATTCAGACGAGTGTCACCACTTTTTGAGAAGGGATGCACCCGATCTCGCATTACAAGGTCATAGACGAACCCCTTGCCACTGGTGTAAGTGCTTGTTGCCTCATCGGCCAGCTCCTTACTTCTGATCGTCTCATACTCCAGCTGGATGTTTTCCAACTTGTACACGAGCTTGCTTGTGTCTGATCCTCGGACAACTTGGTTTGCGGGGGCGAGGGTTAGTTCGAAGACCAGATCGTTATACAGTGCTTGAGGATATATAACACCGTGGTCAGTTAAGATTTGGTGATCCAGCTTGATGCGATACTTATTCTTGTATATTGTCTCTAACTTATTCTCTGCATCCACACCAGAGGTCTTCTTGTCGCCAGCACCAGAGCGGATCTTACACAAATCCACACTCTGGATGCCCTCCATAAGCATATTGTCCCGCTCGTCGATCGATTTGAATAAGTCTTCGAAGATCTTGTAGATGTCGTACCCAACCGTGTCCTGGACAGTGGTGGCTGCAAACTTTACAACGAATCTGTCCACCAGGGCCCGAGAAACATTTTGTACGAGAAAGTTGTTTGCATGGCCCCCGGCTAGGCTGATGTTAAACACAAGAGCAAGTGAGCCGGACACAATAACATCGTGCTCACCAAGCTTAGCCACCGAGACGTACAGTGTCTCACCGGGATTGGCCTCAGATGGGTTGAATGTGATGCGCTTGACGGTTCGCTCTGCTTTCATGGCGCCCAGTGTCTTTTCACTGTGAGATGGAAGTAGATTCGGTTGCACAGCCATGGGTATATATTTGTGTAATATTTTAATTTATATTTTATATTTATATATCATCATGGCTGAAGGCGGTTTTGATCCAGGAGATATGCCCGATAATCCTTGGGAAGACTGGGACATAGACCACGATGATGATGATGACGACGAACAAGAAGTTGACACAACAACACCTTTTCAACCAGGCGGTACATCCACTCCATACCATGGCGGTGAGCAGCATGAAATGCATACAATGCCTCGCGAAGAAAGTGGGCATTATCAACCAGGTGCTGGCACATCCACTCCATACCATGGCGGTGAACAGCATGAAATGCATACAATGCCTGACGAAGAAAGTGGGCTGCCAAGCACTTCTGCCACCGCCCCTCTGCTTGAAGAAATCTTAGACGGAAATGAAAAAGCAGAGATAATCGATAAAGCCATGGACTGGATCAAAAAGAAGTTTCCAAAAGTAAACATCGCGAAATTAGGCCCAATTGGTTTTAGCAAAAAAGCATCAAATGATGGCAAAATAGTTTCCTTTGGACCAAAAGGCGGGGAAACTCTCATTTTCAAGCAAGATGGGAGCTTTCTTAAATCATTCACAGACTAGTTCAAAACATCCCTTGGCCCAAGCGCTGAAGAGCTTGTCTCTGAAGCGGATGCCTCAATAAGGGAAGAAAGACAAAGATTGAAGGAGGCAGAAAAACAACTGAAGGAGAATGAAAGGGCTGCTGTGGAACAACAACGAGCAGCAAATGAGGTGCAAAACCTCAGAGACAGAATTGGGCAAACTCAAGCTAGGATTGACAATCTGGAGCAGGAACACAGTTCAAGCGTTGAAAATCAAGCCGAGATAGACCGCCTAAAACTGGTGAAAAAGAATCTTCAACGAGATCTTGAAAACCAGAAAAAAGAAGTAGGGGCACTGCAAAAAATACAAAAACAACGAGACCAAGAACAGGCAAAGGTTGACAAACTCAGAACACGCCTTTCTGCCAAAGAGAAGGAAAGAAATGAAGTTGAAGCAAGGCTAAACTCAACTAAACCTAAACCTCTTGATGAGTTAAACGAAAGAGAAACCGAGCTTGAACGACAGAACGAGGAGGATAAACGCGTCATAGAGGATGAGAACACGTCTCCCTCTGAAAGAGAAGCCGCGGAGGCCCGGGTTGCTGAGCGAGAAGAAGAGCTGGCAAGGCTCAGAACACAGGTTCAAGAAAGGGAACAAGCCCTGTCTTTGAGAGAGAGGGTCAGAGAAATTTTCAAGAAATACGGATGGACCCTGCAAGCGATTGTTCTGGCAGCTGGCATCACCATCAGCGCTGTTGTGCTCGCCACCTTGAACGGCCTGGCAAATGCCACCAAGGCTATTGGCAATGGGCTTAAAGAGCTTGGCAAAAAGGCAGCCAGCGCACTGCCTGGCCTCATTGGCTCAATTGTGAGCTTCATCTTCAAAGCGGCTGGGTCTGTCATCTCCTTTCTGGGCGAACACGCCTGGCTGCTCATCCTTGCCGTGGTGGCCTTCCTTGTTGAAAGGATCACCAAGAGTTCGAAGTCTTGAACACTTTTTTGGTCGCTAAAATTGGGAACCGCTCAGTGGAGCGAAAAAAATTGTCAGGCTACATTGATTTTCGACTACCTCAACCAAACGAAAAGCCCTGCCAAAGCAACCGCACCCACACCAACGAGTGTCTTGGAGACGTGATGCGGGTAGGGCTGCGGTTCGGGTGCGGGTGTTGGTGCGGGGGTTGGTTGTGGTGTGGGTTGTGGTGTGGGTTGTGGTGTGGCCTTCGGTTTGGGGGCGATGCCCTGTGCCTGTGTGGCCTGTTTGTGTATCGGGTTTGATGGGTGACTGTTTGGTGGATTAATCTTTGTTGGTTCACCGTCCATGTGGCGAAGGGAGGCTTTTTTCGTGCCCAGATTAACACCACTGTTCACGCCCAGCTTCATTCCTTGCGTTGCCTCCTGTAGATAGTTGTTATACCCGATCACGCTCTCTGTGTTGATAATCATGCGCGATGGCATGAGCCAGCTTCCGGGTGCTGTCGCAAAGTCCAGGCGAACTTTCGTTGCCTAGATGGCAAGCTGGTAACGCTGAACGCTTGTTGAGATGTCGTTCAGTATAATGGCCTCCTCTAGATGGACCAAGAAGACTCTCTGCGTTTCGAAAGCCCGGCCTCCTCTTCCAATGATACTGCTGCGGGTTTTGGCCTGTGAACCAAGAAAGCAGTACACAAAGGCCTCGATTGATTGGTTCATACGCGCGAGCCCTTGTTGTATTAGCCCCTGTGCGTAATTTGGCACAAAGTGCTCGAACTGGGTGTCCGCCCCTTGATCGTTGCGGACAAATAATATTCCATTGGCACGATAGTTGGGGTCTTTTCTGTCAGTCACTCGCTCATCATCGAACAGAGCTAGATCAGAGTCTGGATAAGTGTAATCGGTAGAGGTGGGGCCACTCCCGTATTCCCAAATGTAGACATTCCCCAGCCCGTGGTTCTTGCCGTATGTGTAACGGAAGTCAGAACTGGGGTCGATGCCAAACTCTATGCAAATCTTCTTGTACGCGTCGATGTTGTATTTGTTATCTTTCTGGTTAAATGGGGGGTCGTCTGGCAAAGCACTCACGCTTTGTTCCCCGCCCATCTGGTAGAGTATTCGCCTTGTTGCGAAATACACGTGAAACCGGTAAAACGACCTTAACTGTGGTGTTAGGGATAGACTGGAGTTCTTATCGAAGAGAATGTCGCGCGAGATTCCACAGCCGGTTGTTGCACACCACAGGGCGAAAGAGAGTTGTTGTGGCCAAAAACTCATGTGCGGCCCACCCATCCACTTTCGGCCATATTTGGCGGTTGTGAATGAAATCTGTGTGTCCCTGAAGATATTTCTGTATTTCGTTGTGAAATAATCAGTTGGCGTGACGTAAATCTTTTGCTCTTTGTCATTTAAGATTGCGCCAATCATCATGTCTTTGTCTATTGTGGTGTCGAAAGCAACAGCCGGGATTGACTTTTCTGGTTGCCCCAGCGATAACTGATAAGGGAACCCCCCGTCATAGTGGAGGCCAAGAGCGTCTCTTTCGGCGCCAGTCCAATCTTTGTGGGGCATTCTTGCAACGAGTGCCCATGAGCCAGGGCCCTCTTTGTAAAGCACTTCCCCCGTGGCTGTTTTGTGGTCGTCGCCAAAATCTACTTGAACTTCAAAGTGAGACATATCGGCGCGAGGGAAACGCCTTTTGAAGTCTGAGATCGCCTTAGCCTTGGCCGCAGCAGAGAACTTGGCAGCCTCCGGCGAATTAATCCAAGCAATTTGAGGATCAGGGGGTGGTGGCTTTGGCGCCACATGGGTATAGGCATTTGGAGGCGAATAAAAAGGATGCGGGGGGCCGTAATTGTGGCCGCCGATGTTTATACCAAGATTTGAATTAGGATTAAATCCACCAGGACGTCCGCCAAACATGATTGTATATATTTATATTTTAAAATGTCCTTATATATACAATCATGGTTGTGTTAACAATTGTCACGTCTTCGAACCCTCACACGATCTATTTCAACCACCCACTGCCGAAACCGAGTTATATCCGTCTTGTTTCTTGCTCAATTTTCAACTCGTGGCATAATTTGAAAGAAGAAGCAAAGATTTCACCAACAAACCCTCCCCCTAATGGTTCATCACGTGGCGCAACCTTACTTCCAGGTCATCACACTATTGAGAGTTTAGCGAAAGACTTTGAAAGCCTAAAAGACTATAACAGTCGTTTAAATCTAACAATTGAAACAAACGGGTCATATGGGGCCATGATCATTCAGAATAACAGCAGCAGTGTGACGCTTAGTGACAATCTGGCAGAATTGCTTGGCATAAGACCTGTATTGATGCTAATAACCTTCGTCAAGCGTTTAACGGCACCAAGCACTTACGTCATCCACTGTGATCTGGTTGATAAAGAACAAAACCTCCTCAATGGCAAACCTTCGAGTGTGTTGGCTCGGTTTGATATTCGTGGAAAAGCTTTTGAGAAGGTGTTTTACGAGACAACACAACAGAACATCTTGCGTGACGTCTCGTCTGGCGAATTTGTTAACTCTATCACACTGTCAGTTAGGGATGAGAACAATGACCTCTTCAACTTCAATGGCGCGCCTTTGGAATTCGAAGTTGAGTTAAATTAAAAAATCATATATATACCCCACGCCATGAGTTCTGCCAATGTGCTTCCATCGGCCCCCGAATACAGCGAGACACAACAGCTATACCCTATGCATGAGATCGCTCAAATCAATGCAGAAGACTTCCGGCTCAAAAAGATCTCTGACTTGCTTAAAGAGCTGTCTGACGAAGCCGAGCATTACCGTCAGGTCGCAAAGAAATACAAACGAACCCAATCATTAGTTCATTACTCGACGGTTGGACTTGGGTCGCTTTCTGTTGGGCTGTCATCAGGAGCCCTAGCCACTGCATTGACTGGGTTCGGGATTGTTGCAAGTCCAGCACTTGCCGGCATCGCGACCCTCTGTGGGCTATCCTCTGTTGGCTTTACAGCTGCCAACAAGCGATTAGAGCGTAAAGTGACCAAACACGAGAATATCTACACACTGGCCCTGGCTAAACGCAACTCTGTCTATGAACTGGTCTCAAAGGCTCTGGAAGACAAGAGGATCAGTGATGCAGAATTCACCATAATTACTCGTGAGGTGGAAAAATATCACGTACTCAAGGCTGCAATCAGGGATGGTGTAAAGGCTAAAAAAAACGTTGGCACTCAAACACAAGCGCCAGACCTCGAGAAACTCAAAAAGGAACTTCGCAAGGAGGTCAAAGAAGAGTTGCAAAAAAAGATACTTCTCGCCGCAGCCTCCAAATCCGATTTGAGAGATTAAACTCTGGCTTTAACCTCTACATTTCTAAGGATAAATCATTTGCGCCCAATTGAATACATAACCCGGCTGTGTACAACCATGGAGAAGTTCGCTAATCAACTGGCTGATGTTCGGTCCTTGGACACTAAAGGCGAATACAAAGCCAAACTCGATGAGCTTGATAAAGAATACAAATTTATCCTCCTGCGCTCACTCGAAAGCTACACCAAGGAAATACGGCGTTCAAACCTGTCAGAACGCCTTCATATCATCAAGGAGTATCTTTCTCCCGAGACACAATACCCCCAACACTCACCTTTCACCCTTGTGAATGAAAGGACAAAAAATTGTCAAAACTGCAAAGGCAAATTAAACCTCAGGATGTTTTCATCAGAACTTTGCTGCGAGGGCTGCGGTCTCTTAGAGCCTCTGGATGGTGTGACCTTCGATTACAACGGGCTCTATGGTGGTGATTACACAATTACCAAAAAAAGAATGACCGCCAAACATTACAACTTCAAAAGCTATCTCAACAAACATCTGAAAATTTGTGAACACCACGTCTGCTTGTCCAATGATGAAAAATATCATGCAAATGAGACATTCAAATTCATCGAAGAATATCTGCCGAAAAGAATCTCCATGCCCTTTGTGGCCCACAAAATCTTGGATGCGATAAAAGGGCCACGGCAGCTTGTCAATTACTTCTGGCTGCAAGTCCGAGAAAAATCAATGAGTAAACATGAACAAAACTGGAAGATCATGATTGAAAAGATGGGTCACGTTGAGTGAGCACTGCCATAGAAACTTTCGTGAGCACTAGGGCCGTCATAATCTTCCTCGTCATCACTGTCGATGCCTGTAAACAGCAATTCCAGCTGTAAGCATCTAGAAAGTGACATGCCAGGGCAAATAGCTCTGTGCATACCCATGTCCACTTCTGACGAGAAGTATTCTTGACATTCATCACATGTTTGTGAAGTGAATATAGGGAAATAGCAATCGTGTTGCCAGTGATAATGATTTTTTATTGCACGGCATACAGATTTCATCCTGCGTTGATGAAGGGCCCTGGCAGCCAAGTCACGCTGGATACTCCTTTCAACCAGTTCAAGGATGTAATCCTTGATCATGTCTGGTAAGTAGTCCCAATGGGATTCACCAAAAGACAGCAACCATTCGCCGAAGTAGTCTTGATTCTTTGGATTGAAGTCAAGTCCTTGAGCCGTCATTGCCATGTTGGTTTGGTATATACGTGGGATGATATTTCTACAATTGGCTCAACTTTGATAGTAAGAAGGCTTCCATAACTGTACTGTCATCAACCAAATTGTTTGGATAGGTTTTGACAGGGGTGGTTTGTTTTTGTTTTGACAAATTTTCATGGAAGCTGTTGACTGATTCCTGAATGCCATCTAAGAAATTTGGTTGTTTTGTTTCCCAAATTTCTGTTATGTCCAGCAGCTTCCATGCAAAGAAGGCTACTGCCTTATAATAGTTCGGGGGCCAGTCTTCACTGAATGTCCTTCTGCCTATGCCCTTCAAATAATCTATATCAATTAGTTTCTGATCCTCATCATATGTCATACGAAACCAATTTCCGCTACACAAGATATCTCCCGATGAAATTCCTCTCATAATTTTTTCGAACATTGCTGTTGATTTTATTGCGCCGAGGTTAAGTAATTTTGTTTGATCTGGAAATAGTTTTTGCTTGCAAGATAGAATGTAAATACCACAGGCGAGTGCTGATGAGTTTTTTGTTTTGTGTACAACCCCTTTGTTTGGAAAGGAATTGTGTTCAAGGCTAAGACCAAGCTGCTTCAAAGAACACATTCTGAAATAGGCATCGACAAACAAACCTTTGTTAACACTCTTACCGCTGAGAGCAAGACCAGTTTGTATTTGATCACGGTATTGTTTAGGAATTCTATTGGCTGTGATCTTTCTGGTGTAAGGACGCTTGAACTCTAACAAGACAATCGTCTTGTCTTTGTGTGAGAAGTATCCGTCTGGACTGCAAGTGACCTTCCCAAAGAGAGGGTGATCCTTTGCAAGATTTAGAGAGCCCTTATATCCGACAACTTTGGTAGAATGTTTCTTCTCAAAGTATTCACCGACTAGAGGCTCAAATAATGTGCCCCAAACGCAGGCCACATTGTTGCCCATATCGATGGGCTTTACTTTTTTGCGAATTAGGCTTGACTGGCTCTCAAATGGCGAAGATCCTGTCAAGGCAGAGATCTCCGATGCACCGAGTGTGTTTTGTCTGGCTTTGATCCATTCTTCGCTCTTTTGGATCAGGCCTGTTTCACGCGATTTCAGGAATCTCTTGAAAGCTTTCACGTTTGCCATTGCCATGTGGGTGGGTATATACAGGGGTTTACATTTCTTCAATTGGCTAAACCAGGCCGGTGTGGGTTGTGCTAGCCTGTGGATAATTATTTTGCTAAATAGAATCTACTACAGTTTGTCGTGCAGTATTATCCCGTCGCCACCGCCGGCGCGACATCTTCTTCAGAGGTGGGTTTTCGGTTGTGTATAAGCGATGCCGCACAACTTGCATCGGCGCCAGGCAATTAGTAATCTTTCTAGTGCAAGATTGAAAGTGTTGGTAGCGTATGCGGGGCTTTAACACAAACGGAGGGCGCACATAGGGAAAATCGGGCGGTATTTTTATCTTGTAGATCCAGGAAACGTTTCCCCTTGAGATGCAGTTGTAGAACACCGATTTCATTATCCTTGTGATATGATATTCCATTGTCCTGTGGGCGGGTATAAACATGGGTGGGGTTTCTTCAATTGGCTATACCATATCAGTGTGGGTTGTGCTGCCGGGTTGTGTGCAAGATTGCTAACAACTAGTAGTTAGTACAGTGCTAACCGGGGATAACCACGACATATTAAAATAAGGGCTCCGAGCCGGCGAGGAGGCCTTATTTTAATATGTCGTGGTGGTCCCCGGTTAGCACTGTACTAACTACTAACGTAATGTCGACACTTATTTTCAATAAATTTTTAAGTGTAAAAAAGAAAATCTAAAATCCTCACTCAGGATTGAACCTGTGACCTCAGCTAGGCTAAGACTTAGGTCGTGTTCTATTGGAAACAACCGTTTCAACCTAAACCGGTTTTGGTTGATTTGGCTGAGGTGTCCCAATAGAACACTTTACAACCATTTTCGGTTTCAGCCATTTCAACCAGGTTCAGAGCTGGTTGAAATGGTTGATCAACCGAACCAACCGAAAACGGTTCTTTTCCAATAGAACACGAAAAAAATCCAACCAACCGAAAATGGTTGATCCCAATAGAACACGACCTTACATAGCCTACCGTACCACAGTGCCACCTAGCTTCTCGGGTTCTTAGGCCAAAATGTAACTATACCAAATTGAAGAAACTTCGTCGGTGAAAAGCATAAACCATGAACGATGCGACGCAAATGTTTACTGGGAAGTTAGATAAATAATCTTCGTCTGTGACAACTAGAATACACATTATATTAAAACACGATGCACAAATCATGCTCTAAAATGTCTCAAACAAAGAAAACATCTCTTGATTATCAAGAAATGGAATATTACTAAGCTTGCCAATGCTGCCTACCTAGACTCCCATTCGTTCTCATCGTTCATGGTTTATGCTTTTCACGGGTCAACGTTTTTTTAACAAGAGGCTCCAAGCAGCCTATACTCATGCGCATGCGTAAGAAAGTTTTATGATATATTTTAAACATGATAAGAAGATGCCCGACATGGAGAAGAGTTACTTTCATTCAGTCATCGTTCCTCAAACCACGTTGTTTACTATTGAATGTTTTAGAAATGAAGGCTGTACCACAATGAAGCCAGTGATTCTTCTAAGTCTTATATATACCAAACGCGAAAATTAGTAATGTAAGTAGGGTTGTAGAGACACCGTCGTGACACTTAAGTAACGCTGTGATAAGTGAGAGTAGCCGGAAGTCACTAAACAGGAAGTGTAAATGGCAATGCTATGAACCGGAAGTTCACAATTTAAAATATGCGTGCATACATTTGCATGCAAAATCGTGACAAAAAATAAAAATAACAAGAAAAACGGAGTCGAAACCTTACCTCATGCCGCTTCGCGCATGAGTAATTAGGTGTATATAAACTGCTAAGCCCAACCTCAACTGAAAGCTTATCAGTTACTCCGTTATATAAGATCTCAATAAGGTGTCCGACTTCCCTCTGAACTATGGAAAAAAAAACAGGTCTCTCTCCTCTGCTGGCTGAAGCTCAAATGGAGTTTTCAGAATAATCCGCTGAGCAAAGTGAGTGCAGGTGCGAGAGAATGTGGATCACCATGCGCACCACGCGCAGCGGATTTCCTAACGAACTCCTCGTTAAGTCGTGCAAAGGCCGAGAGCGACAGCGTTATTTTAAAATCTGAACTGCACTCAGCTAACGGCAGGGTATCTTGTTAATTAGCTAGCGTTATATCAATCACCTGACACTCCTTTGTTAATGGAACAGTCCGACACGATTCATCGACCAATTTCCTGGTTTCAGAATGCGTTTGTTTTGAGATTTAATATTACTCCGAAAAAAAAAATACACAAACTAAAAATCGCAAATTCAGGACCGACCAATGCGAAACATGACTTTTATTCTGATTTAACAACAGCTATCAGCTATTGCAGTCCAAATGTCTTTTGTGATTTTTTGTCAAGACAATTCCATTTATTCTAATATTCAGGAATACGGCTAATTCAAAAGGCACAAATTTGACACAAACAAACTGACGGCTGCGGACACAAAAGGGAAATGTTTGTGTTGGTGAAAGTAGATTTATCTTGTGCTCTATTTTGCTGTATTCAAACACTT
The DNA here is from genome assembly GCA_024195265.1 of Dendrophyllia cribrosa. NCBI lineage: Eukaryota > Metazoa > Cnidaria > Anthozoa > Scleractinia > Dendrophylliidae > Dendrophyllia > Dendrophyllia cribrosa. The sequence goes on along the minus strand of JAJLRJ010000013.1, from coordinate 13,680,604 downwards.
AAAACATAAAACGGCATAGCAAGCGGAATACTGAGAGCACCGGCTGTTCAATTTAAGACTTAATACGCGATATATTGCTTTGATATTGCAGTATGGGTTTGAATAGCCTGCGAATACAGCCGCCTCTCATCGCTCCCGGCCGCTAGGGGCGTTCGGCTGTATTCGCAGGCTAGGGTTTGAAGAAATATCAATAATCATTTGATTTCCTCCTCTGTTTATCTCGCTTGCTATGAATAACTGCTGTAAACAGTGCGATAGTCAGTTGTATTTTATGGCATGGCACATGACCGTGTCCTCCAACAATCAATTTTTTTTTAAGTAAAATATTCAAACTAATCCTCATTAATGACGCCTAGAATAATCGCCCGTCTTGACTTACTGTCCTCTGCCTCCTCTAGCGAACGGTATCTTTTATATTCCACAGTTCAGCTTATTTTTAGATCTCGGTACTGGCTAATTTGATTGAAGACTACCCTAAAAATATTTGTACGGCAAGTCTCTTGAAAACAATCAGTCCATCTTCCAACAGACGTGCAAAGAGAATAAAAAAAAAACGCTTAAGAGAAAATTATTATGATCCATTACCACATTTAATGGTATGAAGAACCGTTTGTTTTAGCTTGGGGTTAAAAAGATTAGGGCATGAATTTTAAATAACAATTGAGTCAATCGAGTGACTTTGCAAACGAGGGGTTTGACAGAAAACTAATTGAAATATGGCTTATTAAGTGGAGCAATTTAGCCGTGTTCTATTACCGTGAATGACTGTCTAAATCAAAATCTTAAGTTTTGTTATTTCAGTTATGTTTGACGTATGGGAAAAGGCAGCGTTCATTGGATTTCCGCGTTGAATTCTCGACAACTAAAAATTCCCCGGAAAGAAAAATAGAGCAGGAAAAACTTTAATTCCCTTGTCATGCCTTTAATTTGTGTTTTTTAATTACGTATTCCATCTTTGTTAAATTAAAACACGCGGTGGAAATTGCTTTTCTAGATTTTTGTTTAATCGGTTTTGTCAAGTTAAAGATACACAAGAAAAATCCGTTTTCTTTGAACGAAAAAAAAAGAGCGATTTCGTGCACGCTACATCCTCATACTAAATTGTCCAAGAAACAGTGGCGATAGAAATGCTTTTAATGCAATTTTAGTTGTATATCATCGAAGAGAAGTGAATATCAATGGGATCATCACTTCGTTTCTTTTTCGCCGCGCATACATGTTGTCATAATGAAAAGCAGGTGTGTTTAACCCAAGGCCCTATTGCACGCCGTCCTAACCTTTGTGTATTTAGTGTTGTTAGTCGATAGTGACGCTCGTCCTTAATCATCAACTGAGGGTTTTACACTGGTTTTGCTTTGTTTTAAGGCTTAAGGAACAATCAACACAGTTTAATCAAAGGATTATTCATTACATGATTTCACCGGAGAAGAGCCCGCAAGCCAAGTGCAGTTTTGCACGCGCGTTGTGACATTGCATTTGCGTTGCCATTGGTAATCAGCTGTACTTTGAATTAGCAAGTCTCGTGAAATCACCTGAAGGATAATCACCGTTGCTAGAGAAGGAAGCATCACAGAAAACACTTTACATTTGCCAGCTGGTTGCATTAGTCACAGATAAAATGCCTTCTCTTAGTTCGTCCACCGTCAATGGAGAAATAGACGCTATCAATTGCAGTTTCCAAGTCGTGATTCTCTTTCCTCACACCATGTCAGCCCGAGTGACGGCAGTTTCTACCTGTATCGTCAGCGCAATGGGCTTGGTAACTGCTGTTTCGTTCAATACGTTATTTATCCTAGCCTTTGCACAAACGCGCGAACTCCGTACCCTTACAAATCTGTTTCTGGTGAGCCTGTCATGTACGGATTTGCTGGTCGGTAGCGTGGTGGAGCCCCTGTACATTACACGTCAATCCCTAGCTCTTTCTGGAATTGATGACTGTAAAGTGTGGGTTGCATACCTCACAATGGCTTTATTTTGCACAGGCACATCTTTCCTTAACCTAACTCTAATAAGTTGTGAAAGATACGTTGCAATTTTTTCACCGTTAAACTACATGAGGTTGGTGACAAGAGGTCGTGTATTTAGCATTATAGGTGGTGTATGGCTGGCATGGGTCACTCTAACCTGTGTGCGGTTCGCTGGAATACCAAACCGTATCGTATACCTAATATGCTTCGCAGTGATCGGATCGTGTTATGCTATTACAGCATTTATTTACTTGTTTATATTCCGCGAAGCAAGGAGGCATCATCGACAAATCATTTCAGAACAGCAAAACTACGACCCTCTCACTCCACGCGTAGCCCGTGAGACCAAGTTCGCTAAGACTATGGCGTATATATTCGGGGCGCTATTAATTTGCTATACACCAGGAATGGTTATTCTGCTCATTCGCACAGTCAAAGGCGACTCGCCTGAACTTCTGTACAATTTCTACCCATGGGCTGAAAATTTGATTTTTTTGAACAGTTCTCTGAACCCGATGATTTATTGCTGGCGCAATCGAGAGATACGACGCGCGGTTTTCCGTTTTATTAACCCGTTGACAAGTAAAATATGCCAGAGTTCATCGGAGAATATGGCTCACGTTCAAGAAACAAGATCGAGAACTCTAAAAACTGAATACGCAACGATTGTGAGCAGAACCGGGGCGCAAAACTCCCCTGACATCGAGGTAGTGTCTGTTTGCTCTAATAAGTAAAGAAGTGATAAAGAGATAATATCAGTACGCGTTTTATAGAAATGTACTCATACAGCAATGGTAATGGCAGTTAATAATCCGTGACATTAACTTTAAGAAATACATGCCATAGAGTAAGATAAAAAAAGCAATAGAATAAATCGCGCACTTGTGCGCCAGTCTACCTTTTCGAGTTTCATTGTGTCTCCTCAGGCTAAAGACATGAAATACGAACTGTTTTGATAAATAACAAAAGAAGTAACAATCTTTTTCTTGCTTTTTAACATGGTGTATTTAAAATGTTAAAAAAGGCAGCTATATCGAATATATTCTGAACATAAACTGCTATATTCTAAACAATAACTGTTGAATTTATTAAATATTTATACTAGTAGCCCACGAAGACCGAACGTTTTTGTGTAACCAATGCCTGCCGAACATGACTGGCTTGTTCTAAATATACATGTTACGAATTACGATAATTGGCAATTTTTCCTTTTTTTTCATATCTAGAAATTGGTGTGGCTATGTAACATTGAATATAAAATAAAGCCAAAAATCGTTTTAGGCATGATTGCATGCTATTATTATTTTATTATTTTAAACATAATTATTATGAGTGAAACAACCATATGTCAGTAAAATAATAAACATTAAGGGGCCCATTTTTTTTAAGAATTTTTATTCCCCTCAGCTCAAGGGCTGCTAAAATTCTCTCGTTCGGAAGGTTCAAAGCGATTCCCTTGTCGTGGGATTTTACAGATAATGGAATATATGAAATAGAGAGTTGATATAATATATGTAATATTGTATATCGCGAGTCGGGGTAGTCGGCATGACTAAGAAGATATAACAGTGCAAATATGCATAAAAAGGTGATATCTTAAAACTATTCATAACGCATTTTGAATGCACCCTTGATGAATCTAGTTACGTGGAGAAAGTACTTTCCAAATTACGATTCTCGTTATCCTTGACAATTATTATTTATTATATTTGACAATTTCTAAAAAAACTTTCCTACAAGTGATGGATGAGTTGTTTTAGTGCTGATAATATTTTAACAGATCTTGTAAAAAGAAATTATTCTTTCGTCTTCGCGCGCGTCTTTTTATGGATTAGATTTTTCAAGTTCGAGATCTGCTTCCTATTAACATATATGTAGTTATTACTTCTGTCATTAATGAAATTTAATTGCATTAGTGCAAACTAAGTGTATTTATATTGGCAGGCGAAATTTGCATCCCTTTTGAGAACTCATGTATTAAATATGGTAGACTTTACATAAACATAATAATGGACAGGTTCATATGTTATCTTCAAGAACCCTATCATGTTTTTTTAACGTGATCTTATTAACTGGTGGTTCATTTCTTTTACTCTCTAGATAAACCAACAGAAATAGAAAACACGAGACAGAAAACCAAGTTTGCCTAAAATTGTATTATTTACACAATTTGTACACAATAACTCATCTCATCTCCAATAAGCTGGAATACTCACTGCTGAGCACAACTTTAATTGATATTTTAGCTTAGTATTTTTTTTATTAGATGTACCTATTGATTTTTCCATATAATAACGAGTCAACTAAAAATTAACGCCATGACAGATATTAGGACGTACTGTTCGGGAACATATTTTACCTTTTTAATTATACGATTCTATTTATTTGATTATTATTTATTTATTTACCTTGGCGCGATGGGCACCCTTGCCAAGTATAAATATAGATGTAGATGTAGACAGTCATGTTTGCTAAGTAAGGTCTGTATTTTTAGCAAATTTTCACCGGTTTTCCGTGGTGTGGACTCTTATTTACCGCGATTTACGTCATCACATGGTCAAAATGTTGTGAGTCAGCATGAAATTTTGACCATGTGATGACGTAAATCATGGTAAATAAGAGTCCACACCACGGGAAACCGGTGGAAATCTGTTTTTTACCACAATATTTAGAAATTGTGTGATGAAAGCGTCAGCATCGTTGTCTGCACTCTCATTTACCACCCGCATCGACCAATCAGATTGCGAGATTAACGGCAATTGTGGTAAAAAGAAATTACCACGTTATTGTATAGATTGATTAACCACATCTTATGCTTCGAACTACGACTTTACTAAGGGAACTCTTTTCCTTTTTGTAAGATGAGCGAGACTACGTCAAGACTACGTAGTACGCACCGGTTTATTTATAGAGCAAGTGCTCCGCGGTAAATAGACATAAGTTGACGTATGCTTACGTGTATATTATGTATATTAAATTTTCGACTTGGCGATGCGGCCCTTATTTGAGGGCGGCGCTTATTTAAAATTTGTCATTTTCGAACAAAACACAGTACTACTTTTTTGTTAATAGTAATCTTTCTGTTTTTGTTTTGTTGAAAAACGATGACAAGAGCATAGGCTCGTTCGAGGGCGGCGCTTATTCGGGCGCGGCGCTTATTAATACTTTTGCTTCAAAGTGCGGTGCTTATTCAGGGCGGCGCTTATCCGAGTAAATATGGTAAGCGTTCAGACAGATATTCGCTCCAGTCCCTTAGAGAGCAAGTATAAATAAGAGCTCTGCATCCAATTTCGGCCCAGTTCAAGTAAGAATCCTTTGGTGCTGTAACCTTCGTGTTCTTACCATGCCCGACGACCATGTTCCCGTGGCGGACGTAGTTCCAGATAGCTCAAGCGCCTCTTCAGTCAGCTCAAGCGCCTCAACCAGGCCAAGCTAATCCAGAACCCTTACTGGTAAAATTTTCTTTGGTATTTGTCTGGCTTTATAGCCGTTTTATCGCTTGTTCACCCGCGGCTCCACGTGCTCGCCGGTTTTTTATCTGCTCATCACGCTCCTTGTCCCTTATCCGTTCGCCTCGTTTCTTTCTGTAGTTTTCCCTTCCCTACAGCTTATATGGAATTTTCCCGCTTTTATATTTGGTTGTTGAGCTATTTATAGCTTTGCGTGCTTCGCCTCACAAACACCGGATTGGCTAAACTGTAGAATACCCGGCCACTTATTTGCATCTCATTGCATAAGAATGGAACCTTTTGTTTTCATATGCTTCGTTCTTTAAAACGTTTAGGGATATGTAAATAAGTGGACGGGCATTCTAAAATCGTTCCTGCTTTTGAAGTTTGTTCGCCTTTATTTGTCACGTTTTGTTATGCGTACTTTACCTCGCAAACATCGGGTTTGTGCAGTGCTTTTGGAGTTTGTACGCCTTTATTTGTCACGTTTTGTTATGCGTACATCGGGTTTGTGCAGTGCTGTTACTAGATTGGTGAGACAGTGATTAAAGTGGCTATGAAGTAAAAACATTTTTGATGTTCATTTGAAAGGCTTTTCAAAATAATGAAGAGTGGCGTTTTCCGATTTAAAAAAATCTTTTTTCTTTTCAGAGATATTTGAGTTTTTGTGTTATGCAAATTAGCAAATTTTATGACGTCATGAATGCTTCCATTGAGAAGATTGATCACAAAATCGAGAATACCTCTGAAAATATAAGAGTGATATTATTCAAACTTGGCACCAATAATGACCTTCGAGAAAGGTACAACATACCGCGGAGCAAACCATGGCAACACTCTTGGCTCCAGTCCCTTTCTGTTGTAAACCATATATCTGAATTTCCTATCAAATCAGGCGAGACAGACAGTCCTGCTCGAAACACACATAGAGCCCATGTTGCTGTAGGTCTCCTAATAAACTCATTTAGAGTGAATGATGTTTGGTTAAGACAAAAAATGGGAAGGTTAGTTCTGCAAAAACTTGATCTGGAAGCAAAACTGTTGCCATGGCAACAGCACAATGGGTGTCATTTTATGTCTTGTCTGATGTACATTGCTGGTGCCAAGTTTGAAGAGCACCGCTCTAATAGTTATTTTGTAAATTTGTCTTCCTTTGGAAGCATTTATGACGTCATCACTTTTTACACAAAAACTTGAATATCTCCGGAATGAGAGGCAACATTTCAAAACAGAAAGCACTTTTCTTCTTGTCTTCAAAAGGTCTTTCAAATAAACTTCAGTTATTTTTTACTTCATAGGCCCGCATAAGAAGGAAAGTGCTAAAGGCAACGCACGATGGAATGTCAACTTTTTTCATTGATACAACTAGTGATCTCATTGGCCTAGACTCAAAGACCGCAAAAAAGTTAGGTTTCAAGGTGCATTTTGTTTGATTTTTTAAAGGTTTCATGTAATTTAAGACCCAATCGCAAAACATGCAAATTTTCAAAGAAATTGTATTTGATGAACTTCATCAAATAAGCAAAATTATTAGCTATTGTCTTTTGCTATTTTGATTGGTTAAGTACGAACCGCTTGAAGTTCGAAACAGTCAAAGTGTAGCCATTTTTAAGTTAAAGCTAAAGACGCATCTGTTCAAGCTGGCTTACAATTTGTTTTAGTACTTTTAAAATTTTCAACATTTTTATATTTTTAATATTTTATCGTTTTATCGTTAATTGTAAAGCGCTTTAGAATATTTTTATAATTTTAGCGTCTTAGAAATGTTAATTATTATTATTATTATAAAAAACATTCCTTAAAATTTATCTGACGCAAATGGATTTTCTTTATTTTTATACTGAAATATAATTATAAACCGTAAGCTCCTTCCCTGTTCTTGAAATCAAAGACATTCTATGTGAGAAAGAGCCAATGCCGCAGAACAATGAAGTTTACTGTAGTTCTTATGTGGAGCATTACTTAAAACTGAGCAAAATAATATTGGTAAAGTGCTCTTTTAAATTGTTGTTTAGTTTGCGTTTTGCGTATGGACATTGGGATATCATTTCAGTAATAGCATCCAATAATTGTTGGACCAAGTTTTCTTATGTTTATTCTGAAGGAACTAGGATTTAGATGTTGTAAGGATATACTTCGAGTGGCGTAATTATGTTGCTCAGATACAAAGGATATAGTAAGATTAAAAAAAAAAGATTAGACGGCTTGTTATCTAAAGGGTGTCTAATGCCCTAGTCGGATTACTGACGCTCAGGTTGCCATCCCTTGGGTGGGTTCTCTCGCGAGTTTCCCGCGCACAGTCGTTTACGTTTTCCTCGACATTATATCCTGTTCACCACTCACTCACGGGCTGGCAGCATTTATATCATATATATTTGTCATGTACAGTGTATAACCGTCTTTGTCAATTGCAGAGCTTCGCTTTGTCCTCTGCTTATGCTATCAAAAAGACACCCTAAAAGGGGACAAAATTTTTTCTCTGCCACGCTTAGGATAATGTCGCTTTCTGGCTTGCAAAGGCTCTCGGAAAAGACGCAGGTCCACATTACTTCTAATGTCCTCATCTAAGAAAGTCTGAAATTCATAACTGTGGTTGCCCTATTCGCTTATCCTGTTCCGCGCTGTCTACCGCGCTATTTGTTTCGTTCCATTTTTCTCATGGTAGCCTGAAAGGGTGTCTAATGCCCTAGTCGGATTACTGACGCTCAGGTTGCCATCCCTGGGTGGGTTCTCTCGCGAGTTTTCCGCACACAATCGTTTGCGTTTTCCTCGACATTATATCCTGTTCACCACTCAAGGGCTGGCAGCCTTTATATAATATATATTTGTCATGTAAGCCGTCTTTACCAATCGCGGAGCATCGCTTTGTCCTCTGCTTATGCTAATCAAAAAGACTCCCTAAAAGGAGTTTTCTGGTTTTTTGAGTTCTTCGCCGGGATGCAAGATGTTTTCCCTGCCACGCCTAGGATATTTGTCGCTTTCTGGCTTTGAAAGGCTCCCGGAAAAAGACTCGGGTCTATGTCCTTATCTAAGAATAAAATACATAACTGTGGTTGCCTTATACGCCTCGTGCAGAACATCGCTTTGTTCTCTGCTTATGCTAAACAAAAAGACACCCTTAAAGGAGTTTTCTAGTTTTTTGAGTTCTTTGCCGGGATGCAAGATGTTTTCTATGCCACGCCTAGGATGTTTGTCGCTTTCTGCCTTGGACAGACTCCCGGGCAAAGACACAGGTCCATATTACCTCTAATGTCGTCATTTAGAAAAGCATGAAATACATATCTGTGGTTGCCCAATGCGCCTTTTCTATGCTACCATGGTTTCATATTGGAAAGCTCCGGGAAATCTTTAAACATGCAAGGAGAGGGGCACTGGAACACTGCGCTAGCCTCGGGAAGCCCTGCTGCATCGGCTGTAGTTAAGGCTTATCTTAGGCTTTTACGTCTGAACAGCTGCAGGCTGCAGTCACCCTAAGCAAGCTACGCCGTTCCTCCTTTTTAAACTCATTTATCTGTCATACATCTAGGACAGGGTGTCAGCTTCCGGCTACCAAAATTTGTGTTTATGCCAGAGACTTCGATTTCTCTAAGACGTTATTTTTCAGCGGGGATCTAGCGAACTATCTTTTTTCTGGCTAAGACCCAAGATATAACGCAGTTTCTGCGCAACTATGGATTCATTAAAAGGTCCCTCAGGGACGGTTCCTCCGATCTTTCTATTACTCGTAGTCATTCCGATCTTTTTGTCCTGTAATTGCCATAGAAGTTTTTGTCGCTATTTTCTCCGTGCTAAGTTTGGATCTTTCTGCTGCTTACTTGTTTCGACTGCTCAGCTCTACGGGAAAGATCCTAAACAAAAAGCTGTACACAGCTTCAACTCGTGGCATCTTTATTAAACCCAATGCCTTATTTAGTGCTTTAAATGCTTTTTCGAAAAACATAAATTGTTTGGAAAGTATGCTATTCGCTCCAGTATCTTACAGAGACAGTATAAATAAGAGCTGTGCATCTTATTTCGGCCCAGTCCGAGTAAAAAATTTTAAGTTGTTGCCAGCCGTACTTGTTATCTCTCTCTTTCGCGCTTGTCACCTATGCCTCCGTGCTCTTCTTTCCCCTTCCTCCCTTTCCCTATCCTTTTTCACTTCCTACTTTCTCAAGCACGGTCGCATATCTCCATCTCTTATTAAGCAAGCGTGAAGGGGACTGTCGCAAATAGTTTTCCCTAATTATTGTTATGGAAAGCTGTTTAATAGCAACTGTAAATCAGAGATAAGGTCACTTAGTTGTCATAAGAAGTCAGGAAAACAAAATTTATTTTTTTGAATTTGTGTCTTTTTCACTTTGCTAAAGCGAATCACAAAACATGTTTTATGCTCGAAAGGGGAGATTTTGCGTAACGCAAATGTTCTAGAAATTTCTACTTTTAGGTGGTTTCAAGATAGAGAGCAGATAAAATTGTATTTTGGGAATTGTAGATATCTGGCGTAACTCTCGGTACACTAGACGGCAAGCATTAGCAAATAATGACGTTCCTAAAGGGGAAAGTTTCTGCTGTAGATCAATAACTTTTAGTGTTTTTGTTAACTATATATTCATTTCTTCAGACTTCAGTGAACTGTCACTGTGTAAACTGAACCATTTGTCGGTACCATCAAGTACCATCGATTCTTCTGAATACCTGTTTTATTAATAGCACTTTTCAGTGTTTTTTTAATTGTATAATGGGAAGACATTTTTCCTTTTGAAAAAATTTGAATGGTGAACTATACGCGTTTGAAAATACAAGTTTGAAAAATGAAAATTTTTACATGTAATGCAACGCATTAGGTTATTCAGTTCTGTGCATATTTAAAATGGCGTCGCTCCTAGCAACCAACTTGATTGATCTACGTTGCTGGTTAATAAAGGACTTTATCCCTTGAATTTTAGATTTAGCTTCAATGCACCCACAAGGAAAGTCGCGTGACCTGACCAACTGTGAAATGGGGGTTTTTGTTTAAGATAACATCTATGTCATGGGGATTAGTTGTGATGTTTCTGGCTCAAAACTGCCTCGAATTGAAACTCAAAGTATCTTTGTCAAATACGAAAAGATTATAGAACACCAAGAGGAAGATATCAATTCAAGTAAATTTTAAAAGAGAAATTCAACAATAATCAGTTTTTAGCAACACAACCTGAAAAACTTCAATTTTTAACAAATTAACTGAACTGTTAGATATTTCAATAGTAAACCAGATGAAAATCGAGATACTCAAAGCCAGGCGGTTTTACTACTCGTAGAGTTTTTGTTATATATATGACTACAACATATGGCTTTGGAAATGGTTTAGTTTTGTCTTTTTTGTTTGAAGTGGAGTTGCATATCTAAATTGCATTCAAGAAAGAGTACTACTTAAAAAAGAACCCTTAAAAATGTTTAACGTATTATTATAATGATACGTTTGCATTCCTTACTTATAAATTCGTAGGTGCGGACATCGGACGGGTGGTGATGTACTGTTGCCGGGTGGGAGGGGGCGTACTGTCACCGGGTGGGAGGGGTTATACTGTCGCCAGATAGGAGGGGGTGTACTGTTGTCGGGTGGGAGGGGCTGCACTGTCACCGGGTGGGAGGGGTGTACTCTCTCTGGGTGGAAGGGGGTGTATTCTTGCCACGGCAGCACAAGTGTTCTCCCCCTATTTTCGCGCATCGCATCTTTCAAGATGGCGGCTCACGGCACCCACTCACTCATCCTCTTCGTGACGAGTGACACATGAGGCCTCTACTAGGTTTCTCCAGTCAACTCTGTCCTGGTCTCTTTTCACTGTTGCTGACCACACCATTCCAGCTTCTTTCAATTCCTCCAGCATCGTCCTCTTCCATGTGCTGCGTGGACGCCCTCTCTTTCTTCTACCATCTGGTGTCCATGTTAGGGCTATTCTGGCATGAGCTGATGGTTCCATCCTCAGGGTATGACCAACCCATTGCCATCGCTTTCTCTTGAGAATAATATTCATTGGTTCCTGCTTAGAAGCTTCCAATAGGGTCGTTATTGGAAATTATATTTGGCCAGAAAACCCTCATAATTATTCGCAAGCATGTGGTATGGAAGGTGCTAAGTCTACTAAGATTTTTTGCAGTCATTCTCCAGCATTCGGCTCCATATAACAGCACGGATAGGACGTTGCTTTTGTATATCCTGAGCTTGGTTGCGCAGCTGTAGGCATTGGATTTCCATGCAGGCTTCAACCGTGCGAAAGCAGATCTTGCTTCCTCTAAGCATGCTGTAACTATCAATAATCACTATGAATAGAAAGGAGCACATGACGCAACACTGGCGAACACCTGAGTTGACAGCAAAGCTTGAGTTGGAATTTTGCACACAGCATGTAAAATTGTTGTAGAAAAGGGTGATGATGCTGATGATCGTCTAAGGTATTCCGTATTGCCGGAGTATTTTCCACAAGCTGGTTCTGTGGACACTGTTAAAGGCCTTCTCAAAATCCAGAAAGTTTACATAGATGTCCCTCTGCCACTCATTGTACTTCTCCAGAATGTTCCGAAGCGTAAATTTGTGATCCGTTGTTCCTCTCCCTGTTCTAAATCCTGCTTGTTCCTTCCGGAGTATCTCATCCACTGCTTCCGTTATGCGCATCATGGCCACATTGCAGAATACCTTGCTAAATATAGAGAGTAATGTAACCCCTCCAGTTGTTGCAATCTGCCAGATTCCCTTTCTTTGGTATTTGGACAATGTTGCCCTGTGTCCATTCCTGTGAAAGCTCCTCTTTTTCCCATGTGTCAATAAACAAAGGTTGGAGAATGTCACTAGCAAGCTTGGGGTTAAATTTAAGAAGTTCTGCCGGTATCGCATCCTGGCCCGGCACGTTGTTGTTCTTCATGGCCTAAATGACATTGAGAATTTCCCGTCGAGTTGGTGGGTCTACCCTCACGTCCAGATCTTCCTGGGCTGGTGGAATGTCAGGAGGGATCTCTGGTTCAGGTATATTCAGCACCTCTGAGAAGTGTTTAGTCCACCTTACATCTCGATCCTGCTCAGATGTCAAAAGCCTCCCTTGCTTATCTTTAACAGGAATGTTTCCGCGGCGCTTTTCTCCACATAATTGTCTGGTGATCCTGTAAACAGTTCGCATTTCATTCCTGGAGGCTGCTTTTTCTGCCGTTTCTGCCAATTCCTCCATGAACCGCCTTTTGTCAGCCCTCGCACCCTTTTTCACCAGTTTATTTAGCTCAGCATATTCCATGCGCAGTCTGTCCCTCTGGCGCTCATGTTCTTCAAGGTCTTCCTCTGCTTGACACAATCTAAGGTTTCCAAGCTAATCCATTCCTTACGCTGCCTCTTCTTGATACCAAGTTTGTTCTTACTAGTAGAGTGGTATGCTTCCTTGAAATGGCTCCATTTCTCTTCAACTGACGTTTCAGCACCAATATCAGTAGTCTGTTGGACCTCAAGTATCTAAAATCTGTTACGCACCTCAATTGAGAACTCCTTGCTGATTCCTACATCACTCAACCGATGAAGGTTATATCTTGTGGGTCGATTTGTGCTCCCCGGAGCATTAGATCTTAATTTCAGTTTCAGCACTGCATTCACAAGATGATGATCGCTACCTACATCTGCCCCCATGCAGGCACGTACATCAAAGAGAGATCTGCGCCACTTCTGATTCACCAATACATGGTCAATCTGATTTTCAACCTTTCCGTTTGGTGACACCCATGTGAGTTTGTGAATGGTCTTGTGAGGAAATAAGGTTCCTCCTATGATCAGCAGAAGTCGCTGAGCTGCTCTCCGTTGTCCTTCGAGGCACCACACTCGTGGTTACCCATGACTCGATCTCGATTGATGTTGTTATCCCCCACTTTAGCGTTCATGTCCCTCATAACACACAAGATATCATGGGCTGATACCTTATCCACCTCTTCTTGTAACCTTCTATAGAAAGCATCCTTGTCTTCGTCATCTGCATCGTTTGTGGGCTCACGGCAAACACTTGGGAAAATAGGGGCTGAAGCAGACTACTTACTGTCCAATCAGAGAAGGGCCCGAATACTTGTGACAACTCTGAATGTTTCATGTCAAGGTGGAGCCATAAGAATATAATGTATGTTAGAAAACGACAAATGTCAAATCTCAAAAAGGTTCTTACATTTATTTGAAGGTTTACAAAGGTTCGATTCTTACATTACATTAAAGGCGCCGGACACTTGCTTCTCGCTGCTGTTGCTCGTCTGCTATAAGCGTTATTAGGGGCTACGATATCGAGGACGTGGGACATACGACTTCACTGGCAGAGCCTATACTAGAAGGAAGGCATTTCTCAGCATTTGCAATGAAAACATTGGTGACATTTGTTAACCTCACTGAGGGCTAATACCAGTGCGTAGCCCCCAAAACGATTAAACGCTGATTAATAACCGGACCAGAAATGAATATAAAGTCGTTTTTAGGGATTCTTTATTGTACCGTATCAGACGTAATTGCGTACATCACTGCTGGGATCATTTCTTCATTTGCGCAGTTCACATATATGATTTCTCATATGTTTATCATCATCTCTCATGGTGTATTTAAATTCACAATTGACCGCTCCCAACATGAGGCCTTGGTAGTTCAGTTGGTTTCAGCATCGCGAAGGTCGCGAGTTCAAATCCTGTCCAAAGCGTTGGAATTTTTTTGTTTTCAGGCTAATCGCAATTTCTTTTACTGCGTCATCACTGCGAGGACCTTTTCTGCATTTGAATTCCCAAAACAATTGGCGGGAAACAGTTCGTTTGTTAGATGTCATGTGACCATGAATCAACCAATCAACGCGCGCGTTGCGAGCCAGAGGTTCATGCGTAAAACGCATGTTTTCAATTGCTGGTTTGCACGTGACGTCACGGCGGCCATGTTGGTGGTCAAGAACAAAAGCGTTTCTCTCCGGTGGGAAATAAACTCTATTTTCATGCAAATTCTGCGACAAAAATTGTATTGTATTGACCACCAACATGGCCGCCTTGTCACGTGGTTGCAAACCAAGAATTCCGTCTTTAGTCGTTTCTATCTTTAGAAGTGAGATTAATGAAAGTTCACATCAACACTTCTTAACCTAGTTTAATTAATTTTATCTAGCGGTCGACATCATCTACGGAAGAAGCCGTATTATTTTCAAAGCACTATTTACTGAGAACTACACTTGTGAATAGCTTGTAAATGTATCTTTATATTAACCTTTAGAGTTTCAGCTATCTTGTTCTAGAAAATTGCTCCTCCTTTTCCATATATAATTTGTTTACATCTTAGAAAAACATATTGTTTTTTTTTTCGTTGTTTCAGAAAAGCATTGTTCAAGTTCCAGTTCCATTTCCCGCTTGAGAAGGAAAAACTTATCGTCACATTGCTTAAACTATCCGTTGCACCCTTGCTGCAATTGTTGCGAGTGTGACGATAGGTTTTTCACCAATGGGACGATAAGTTTTTCCTTCTTAAGCCTGCCGCACACTTGAGGAAAGTGCTAAGCAAAATTCCTCGTGAGGTAGTTAGCTCAGCTGTTTCCTCAAGTGTGCGCTGGAGTTTTTGTGAGTTTTTCGCCTCGCGAGGTCGTGAGGCCAATATCTGTGGTGTTTGATATTTTTTGCCTCGTGAGACAAATTCCTCATCGTGTGCGGGCGCCGCGAGAATCTGGCTGAGCTAAATTAATCGATCAGCCAATAAAATTGCATGGCGAGCTCTGGTCATTTCAAGCTCGACATTCAAAATGGCGGACGACGAGATAAATTATATATAATATAATATAAAATAAGTTTTTAGTGAGCTCACTAAAAGGCATGTATATGAATTGCAAATTATCAATGATTAAGAAGTTTAGTTTGTTTTTGTTTTGTTTGTTTTTAATCAAAATGCTTATGGCGTTTTTTTTAAACTCCTTTTTAAAATTCATCTTCTTGCGTTTTTACATTTCTCCTTCACTTGGGGACCTGTAGTCGCGCTTACATCCCATTCTTTCCCCCTTTTTGCTTCCATGTATTATATAGCTCTCCGTTTCCTTGGTGTTATTGTCTGTCTGAGCTCTGTTTCCTCATCTCCATCGTTCACTGGTGCTGTGATTCTGTTTCCAAAATAGAGCGCAGTCTAGTGGGCTTTGGTTTTGTATGGCGCGTTTTCAGGGTCAAAATTAGATATGTGTAACTTCTGCCTTTTGACTTTCTAAATAAAATCTTTTTATGCATTACTACTTTTAAAAACACGTCGTTCTTTGTAAAGTAACTTTTGAAACAAGTTAACAGGCTCGTGCTGACTTTTAAACCCGCTACTTTGTGCATTACTACTTTTAAAAACACTCTACTCTTTGTAAGATTTCTAATAAAACAAGTTTGTAGGCTCATGCCGACTTTTAAACCCGCTACTTCTCTCGTTTCATATTTGTAAAGCCGTATGATGCCACGCAACACTCCATGATTTGCGAACACTCCATGATGACTTGCGAACACTCAATGACTTGCGAACGTTCAATGACTTGCGAAACACTTTTCGCCAGGCGTTCCTTGTCCTACTTGATCACGTGCTCGATAAAAAATCGATTACGGTAGCACATCTTCAGTTTTTAATAGATTCAAACGTTCTCAGAGAGTGCGCTCAGCGCCTCATTGAAACTGCTGAGCGAATTACAAATTCTTCATCGCCTAATGCTGCCGCGTCTACTACGACAACGTCAACTGAAACGCGGCCGAGTACGAGTACGCCAAATCTGACAACTACCTTTATACCACTATCTATGATTTTTTTGACAGTGCTCCGTCCCGCTGCGACGCACGAGATTACATCTGAACGCATGTGGAACAACACTACTACACGAGGATCACACTCTTGTTGTACAAGGTACATAAATAATGTTTTATTTATTGAGGCATTTGCGAGACCACCTCTGTATAACTCTACAAGAGCTATCCTTTGTGTCAAACAGTACTGTACATACACAGAAATCACAAAAAAAGCCTTCTGAAGAAACACAATACAACGTCGGATCGAAAGTACAACAATCCTATTGGCGCAATTACAAGAGCCAATGAGAAAACAAAATATTCGATCCTCCCCAGGAATACAAAAGCGACAGACATTTCATTTAAACTGAATGGTTTCATATCATTCTACGAGACCTTAACATGGTAGCAACTGACGAGGTTCGCCAATTAAAGAACCGACACCCCAATCATTAAATTGTGTTCATTCCTTGCCAGGAAAGGACTCAAGAATTTACTGGTCTTTACTAGCATCCGTGAAATTTACAAAACAGCAACTACCGTGTAGGAGTTTAATTTTGCGGGGGTTAATTTTTGCGGATTTTGCGGATTTCCTTCGATCCGCAAAAAAAATCTCCCGCAGAAAAAAACTCCCGCAAAATTTTCCTCCGCAGAAATATACTCCCGCAGGAAAATTAGTAAATCTTGTTTTACAGTGAACATTTTGCTCTCATAACTCCGAGGCGACCGGCACAACAGTCATCTGTATTCCCGATTCAACTACAGACAAGTCCTCAAAAGAAACAGAGACTGTTAGCATAATCGACTAATACGTTTTTACAAGAACGTACAATAATTCACGCAGGTTTTCTCGTTGTTTATGTTTATGTTGGCGCTAGAACAGCAACCGTAACTATCGTAACTATAGAAACCTCCGGTCAGGAAGTAAATTACAATTTAATACCGATACTGCCTTGAATTTTATTTATACTTGACCAGAAATCCGAAAACATGTCCATTTCCTCCTAGCAGAAATTTTAGCTGTCTCGATCCGCAAAACAAATTCAGTCGGCAATCCGCAAAATTTTCCTCCCGCAAAAATTTCCTCGTACACGGTATGCTGCAGGTTATCTGTTGGATGCCTAAATCAAACGCTATTCTGACAAAGCGTGCAACGAAGGTTTATCCTACCTCCACTGAGACACACTACTCAACTACAGAGCTAACTTAGGAGCTAAAAATTATTGCAAGAATTCATGATTTCACTGCAGTGGAATTATAGACTACGGCTTTTTGAGAGTCGGATCAAAGACGCCTATATCCGTGATGCCGGAAACACTTTCTCTCAAGTCTTGCACGCCGCAGACTGCAATGTAGACATTAGATCACGGCCTGAGAAATTTAACGATCTTGGCACTTTCAAAGCGACAACAATAAGCATTTATCTTGCAACAAAAGTGAGCCAAAGAAACCACAATGCATGCCAATAGAGCTAGCACCGAATAACGGCATAAAGAAATAAAATAATTCTAACGGCTCTGTGGACAGCATGAACCCTCCTACCAATCTGAGAGATAATCCGCCGAGATCAAAAGGTTTATGTCACCGAAGAGAACAAATTCTTTACTGTGATCTAAAGGCACAATCCTCTGTAAAGTCTTACTGGGAAAGCTTTATACTTTAGGCTTTTAAAATACTTTTTGCGACGAGTGGGAGTCGTGTTTAGCCTGTTTTTGTTTTTGTTTTATACCACTAAATTGACGCCATGTTTACACAAAAAGTCGGTCCTTGATCCCTGTGGATCCTTGATCACGTGATCAGGTAGGACAAGGAACGCCTGGCGAAAAGTGTTTCGCAAGTCATTGAGCGTTCGCAAGTCATTGAGTGTTCGCAAGTCATCATGGAGTGTTCGCAAATCATGGAGTGTTGCGTGACATCATACGGCTTTACAAATATGAAACGAGAGAAGTAGCGGGTTTAAAAGTCGGCATGAGCCTACAAACTTGTTTCATAAGTAATCTTACAAAGAACGATGTGTTTTTAAAAGTAGTAATGCATAAAAAGATTTTATTTAGAAAGTCAAAAGGCAGAAGTTACACATATCTAATTTTGACCCTGAAAACGCGCCATAGTTTTGTGTGTCTTACCCTTGGTATGACTGGGGCTATGGTCTTGGAGTCTTATATCTATGCATTTGTCCCAAACAAAACAATATATAATTTATCTCGTCGTCCGCCATCTTGAATGTCGAGCTTGAAATCACGTGAGCTCGCCATGCAATTTTATTGGCTGATCGATTAATTTGGGGCAGCCAGATTCTCGCGGCGCCCGCACACGATGAGAAATTTGTCTCACGAGGCAAAAAATATCAAACACGACAGATATTGGCCTCACGACCTCGCGAGGCGAAAAACTCACAAAAACTCCAGCGCACACTTGAGGAAACAGCTGAGCTAACTGCCTCGCGAGGAATTTTGCTCAGCACTTTCCTCAAGTGTGCGGCAGGCTTTAAGCGGGGAATGGAACTGGAACTTGAACAATGCTTTTCTGAAACAACGACTTTTACGCGGGGAAACTTTAGCTCAGAGCGAACCACGCTTGCAGCGGAGATTAGGCTCGTCACAACCTCAGTACACGGGGATCTACTAGCAAGAACTTCTCAGGACAACAGAAAATCAGTCAGAACTTCAGCCAACGCAAGTTTATTCTGTCTCAAGATCTAACCAACCAAAGTGTACAATTTTACATCTACTTATAGTACAGCGAGAACAAAGCGCAATTTTCCCTATTGTCAAAGTACCTCGACGTGTACACGTTTCTGCTCACGAGGACAAAAGATCTTATTTAAAATTCTAGGACACGTTGCGTTCTACATTGTTACCTGTGATGGTCTCCCTGTGCGTGTACCGTATTTAGCTATTCCATGTGCGTTATCATTTTTAGGCATGACATGCGCGCGCATAGTAGTGAATAAAACGTTTTGTAACGAACCGCCATGTTGTTCCGAGTAAGCTTCTAGATCTCTGGTCCGTACGTGACAATTTTGGCGACGAGGATGGGATCTTAAGGGATATTTTACTGCGGAGAAGTGGAAGACATTCCTGAACAAGATCCACACGACGTCTCAAGATGCCAACCGACTCTGATGCGGCATTAAACCCGGTTCGAAACATCGGAAAAGTTCAGAAGTTCGTGGTGGGAGCTGACTTCGAAGCGTACGCAGAACAGCTAGAATTCTTCTTCGTGGCTAATGGAGTGGCCGACTCGAAACAGAAGAAAGCCGTCCTGTTGACTAATCTTCCCACCGAAACGTACCAGCTGGCGAAAGATTTGGTGGCCCCGACTTTGTTAAGAGATGAATCTCTCACGTACGACACGATCGTGGAGCGTCTCCAAAAGCAATTGAAGCCCCAGAAATCTGCTCTAGTTGCCAGGTATGAGTTTGACAACCGAGCGCGAAATGCAGGAGAAACGGTGAGTCAGTATGTTGCTGTTCTAAAGCATTTAGCTACGGATTGCAAGTTTAATGATGCCATGCGATTGGAAAGGCTCAGAGATAGATTGGTTTCGGGCATTCGAGATAAGAGAATGATGTCAGAGCTTTTGAAGCTTAAACTCGAGGAACTGACATTTGACATTGCTGTAGCGAAATGCATCGCTATTGAGCAATCTTATAAGGATGTGGAAGCTCTCCAGGGGGGTAAAGAGTCAAACCCAGTCGATTTGTTATCCAAGTCAAGGCCAAACAAGAAGCTTAAGCCTAAGAGAGAAGCTAAGCCTCCAGGGAAAAAGGGTTCCCTACCTCCTAAAGAGTCAAGTGATCAAAGTTGCTACCGCTGTTTGGGAAATCATGATCATAACAGTTGTCCGTTCAAAAAGGAAAAATGTTACCATTGTAGCAAGACCGGCCATATTGCAAGGGCTTGTAAATCCAAGAAAAGGGAGACACAGGCTACCCAACCCCCAGTTAATTATGTGGACAATGATGACCGGGACAGCGATGACTACCTAGGATCCCTCAAGGTTAATAACGTGAGTGGCAAGGATCATGTAATATGGGTCAGCCCCGAAGTGCAGGGAAGGGTGGTCAAGATGGAACTCGATACAGGTTCAGCTGTTTCTGTACTCCCATACGAACAGTATAAGGAACATTTTGGTCACGTGAAACTAACAAGGAGCCTTGCCACACTTAAAACTTACACTGGGGAGAAAGTCATACCCAAGGGAGAGATGAAGTGTAATGTTAAGTTCAAGGGCCAAGAAAAGGAGTTAACCCTACAAGTGGTCGAGACACCAGGGCCAGCACTGTTTGGGCGTGACTGGCTCTCCAAAATTCAGTTGGACTGGGGTGTAATTAAAGCCCTTAAGCTTAGCGAGACGCCGGAAGGGGACATGCAATACAAAGTGGATCAGTTGCTGCAGAAGCATGAGTCTGTATTTTCTGAGGGGGTAGGCACACTTAAAGGTCACAAGGCTGACTTAAAAGTTGAAGAGGGCTGCCAGCCTAGCTTTCATAAGCCCCGTCAAGTTCCATATGCACTTCGCCCCAAAGTAGAAGCAGAATTGACACGTTTAGAGAAAGATGGTATTCTGTCCAAGGTAGAATACAGTGAATGGGCTACCCCGATTGTCTCAGTAGTTAAGCGAAATGGGTCAGTGCGCGTGTGTGGTGATTTCAAGGTCTCGGTCAATCCGGTACTTCTTGCAGAACAGTATCCTCTGCCACGCATAGAGGATATTTTTGCCAATTTAGCTGGGGGAAAACACTTCAGCAAACTTGACCTACGCCAAGCTTATCACCAGATGGAAGTAACAGAGGAATCCAAGAAATTCCTCACGATCAATACACACAAGGGCCTTTTTCAATACAATCGGTTAGTTTTTGGCGTTACCTCATGTCCTGCGATTTGGCAACGTGCCATAGACCAGGTATTACAGGGAATACCTGGCACCCAGTGCATTCTGGATGACATGATCGTCTCAGGCAAAACCGATGAAGAGCATTTGGAGAATCTAGAGAGCGTGTTCAAGCGACTACAAGATGCAGGTCTGAAGGCCAACAAAGAGAAGTGCGAATTCTTCAAAGATAAGCTTCAGTTCTGCGGTCATGAGATTGACAAAGAAGGTCTCCACAAGACACAAGAGAAGATTGAGGCAGTAGTTAACGCGCCTAGACCTGAGAATGTGTCACAGCTTCGCTCATTCCTGGGGCTCGTTAACTATTACAACCGCTTCCTGCCTAATGCGTCCACTGTTCTTCACCCACTTCACCGGTTGTTAGAGCAAAACAACGAATGGCAATGGACTGAACAGTGCGAGCAAGCCTTCACAGAGGCTAAGCGCATGATTACTTCTGAGCAGGTGTTAACGCATTATGATCCAGCATTACCAGTTAGGCTTGCATGTGACGCTTCGCCAACCGGCATCGGTGCGGTTCTTTCACACGTCATGCCTGATGGCAGCGAAAGGCCAGTAGCTTTTGCATCCCGATCGTTGACCAAGACAGAACGCAAGTACGCCCAGATTGACAAGGAGGCATTGTCCATCGTGTGGGGGGTAAAACGGTTTCATGTGTACCTCTATGGGAGGCGGTTCACACTCATTACCGACCATAAGCCTCTCACTGCCATTTTCCACCCAGAGAAGGGAGTTCCTGCCATGACCGCTGCGAGACTCCAGCGCTATGCATTGTTCTTGGCTGGTTTCGATTACAAGATAGAGTATAAGAGTACGACCAAGCACTGCAATGCTGATGGACTGTCTCGGCTCCCCCTTCAGCAACAAGAGCGAGAAGAGACGGAAGTGGATTCGTCAGAGGTGTTCCACGCTACCCAGTTTGAGCCACTTCCCGTAACTTGTGAAGCAGTTGCTAGAGAAACACGTCGTGACCCAGTCCTAGCAAGGGTGTACGAGTCCATTGTGAAAGGATGGTCTGCCCGTGTAGATGGAGACAAGCCTTACTACGAGCGGCGCAATGAACTGACAGTTCACCAAGGTTGCATTCTATGGGGAATGAGAGTGGTAATCCCCAATAAGCTGCAAGACAGGGTGTTGGAGGAACTGCACGATGGGCATCTGGGTGTGGTAAAGATGAAAGCATTAGCGAGGAGCTACGTCTGGTGGCCTAACATCAGTGGCCGACTGGAAGAGCTAGCAAAAGCCTGCAGTGGGTGTCAGCACAACCAGAAGATGCCTGCTAAAGCACCACTGCATCCATGGGAGTGGGCCACAACACCATGGCAACGCATACACATCGACTATGCTGGCCCATTCCAGAACTCGATGTTCTTAGTAGTTGTCGATGCACACAGCAAGTGGCTAGAAGTGATTCCTGTTAGTTCATACTACATCAGCGCCATATCATCCGGCTACAAACGGTCTAGCGGAGAGGGCAGTACAAACCTTCAAGCAAGCGTTACGTTCCTCATATCAAAGTCCAAAGCCGGTGAAGGAGAAGTTGGCAAAGTTTCTCATAGCTTATAGGAACACTCCTCACTCCACTACTGGTGTGAGCCCAGCACAGTTGCTCTTTGGAAGGCCGTTGCGCACTCGCCTAGATTTGGTGAAACCCAACTTGAACCGTAAGATGGTTAACCAACAGCATCAGCAGAGCATGAGGGCCGCAAATGAGAAAGGTAGACAGCGTCGACAGTTAGAGGTGGGTGACTCAGTAATGTCACGAGATTATCGAGGGGATCTGAAGTGGCATTCAGGGCTGATTGTCAAGAAGACAGGACCGCTGATGTACGAGGTGCAGGTGGCACCTGGGATCGTTTGGCGTCGACATATCGACCAGCTGAGGCCAACAGCGTATGAGCCCGACACCGTTGAGGTCAGTCAACCTGAAGTGGTCAACCTACCACAAGCGCATCAGCCCGACACCGCTGAGGTCAGCCATCCGGAAGTTGTCAGGCGAACACCAGTGTCAATCCAACAGAGTGCACCACCCAGTGGAGATGGTACGGCTCCAGAAATACCCGTGGCAAATCAACCGGAGATGGTTCCTGTTCCTGCCCCTATAGAGTCTCCAGTCGGTCCTATGGTCCGTGAGCGGCGGTATCCTCAGAGAGTGCGCAGGGCACCACAGAGACTCGATCTCTGAACTATGTTGTTTTTTTTTATTAGAGACTGTACGCTATTAGACACTACTAGTCAATTCAGTTGGTTTTTCGTTTGAAATTGTAATTTAGGCACAGTTTGCAAACCAGGAACGGAGCATTATTTTTGTGTGGAGGAGATGTGATGGTCTCCCTGTGCGTGTACCGTATTTAGCTATTCCATGTGCGTTACCATTTTTAGGCATGACATGCGCGCGCATAGTAGTGAATAAAACGTTTTGTAACGAACCGCCATGTTGTTCCGAGTAAGCTTCTAGATCTCTGGTCCGTACGTGACCGTAAGTCCGTAAGTTGAGTGACAACCTAGAACACTCCCCTTGAAAGGAACTACATTAAAAATTTACGAGAACGGAACGGACTTTGCTTCCGTAAACCTTAAGGAAAAAGAAACTCTGGACTCTTTTCGATGAGTGAAAGGACATAACTACTTAAATATTCTTTTCATAAAACTAAGCTATTGAAAACGCACGTGGCGAGAGCTAGGCAGATGTACAACTGTACACGTCTTTACGAGAATTTAGTTTTATCAACTTAGTCGATAAGGTAAATTGACCACCGTAAAAAGATTCAAATAGCTGACGTTTCGAGCGCTAGCCCTTCGTCGGAGCGAATCAAGGAATTGTGGGTAGTGTGTGGTTTTATATAGTAAGCGGTGGAGCTACGCTATTGGTGGAAATTTGGTGACGTGAAAAACAAATGTAGATTAGTTGAATGAAAAGCGTTCGTTGATTCCGTGGGGTTTGAGAGTGCCGATTTGAAAGATGATTTTTTGTTCTAGGTTTTTACGGCTTTCTGTGTTACCCTGGTGTAGGGAAAGGCCGCAGATTGTCATGTGTTGTTTAGAATGGTTAGTAAGATTAAAATGGCGCGCGACTGGTTTGGATGCGTCTTTGTCATTTTTTTCAACGTCTCGGAGATGTTCACGAAAACGGTCGCCCAGTCTCCTCCCTGTTTCGCCAATGTATATCTTTTTGCAAAAAGTACATGTAATGCAGTAGATAACATTTACGGAGGTGCATGTAAAACGATCAGTGATTTTAATAGATCGTTTGGGTCCTGTTATTTTGTCCGCGTTGTGAATGAAAGGACAAGTGTTACATCGTGTGCGTGTGCATTTGAAAGTTCCCGGTACATCGTCAGATTTCAGTGCGCTCGTAACTAGAAAGTTGCCTATGTTTTTGTCACGTTTGAATGAAATTAGTGGGGGTTGTGAAAAAATTCTGCCAGTTTCGGGGTCGTTTTGGAGTAATTTGAAATTTTTTAAAATGATGCTTTTGACTGTGTTGTTGTGTGGGTGGAAAGTGAGGGTGAATGGAATTCTCTCGTTCTCTTCCTTCTGTGGCGTTTGTAGTGCTGACTGTCTGTCGATCTGTTGTGCACGTTGTTGGCCCGTATTAACAACAGAGTCAGGGTACCCACGTTTCTTGAAAAACTGGCACATTTCTTCTGATTTGTTGGAAAAATCAGAGTCATCACTACATAGACGTCGAAGTCTGAGAAATTGAGAATACGGAATGGCGTTTTTAACGTGCGATGGATGTGAGGATGAATGTAACAGATAACTGTGGGAATCTGTAGGTTTGTAGTGCACACTTGTGGATAAACTGTTACCGTTGATTGAAATATTAATGTCAAGAAAAGCGACTGAGGTTTCGGAAATTTCCCAGGTATATTTTAGAGCTGGATGAAAAGTATTGACAGAAGTTATGAATTGATTAAGTTCCTCTTTACTGGAAGAGGTAGCGCCAATGCAATCATCGATGTAACGGCCGTAGAGTTCGGGTTTGGTTCCGTGGTACTGATTAAAAAATTTGTCTTCGATGTGGCCTACAAAAAGGTTAGCGTAGCTTGGTCCCATTTTGGTGCCCATGGCGACTCCATTTACTTGTTTGTAGTAGTTTTGGGAAAATGAAAAACAGTTAAGTGTCAAAACTAATTCGGCTAAGCGGAGCAGTGTTTCTGAGCTTGGGTTTTGAATGGAGCGCTGGTCGAAAAAATATTTTAGTGCTTGAAGTCCTTCGTCATTGGGGATGACGGTATATAAAGAGGTAATGTCCATAGTGAAAATTAATTTGTTTTCGCTGGCAAAACTGAAATCCCGGAAAATTTCGAGTGCGTGATTGGTGTCCTTAATGTACGAGGGTAGTGATTTGACAATGGGGGCCATGATTTTGTCTAAATAGCTAGAAATTAGTTCGGTAGGACAGCTACAAGCGGAAACAATGGGTCGGCCCGGATTGTTTGGTTTATGAATTTTAGGTTTGAAATAAACGCGTGAGGTTCTAGGAGTAGTGATGATGAGATTTTTCCAACAAATCAGAAGAAATGTGCCAGTTTTTCAAGAAACGTGGGTACCCTGACTCTGTTGTTAATACGGGCCAACAACGTGCACAACAGATCGACAGACAGTCAGCACTACAAACGCCACAGAAGGAAGAGAACGAGAGAATTCCATTCACCCTCACTTTCCACCCACACAACAACACAGTCAAAAGCATCATTTTAAAAAATTTCAAATTACTCCAAAACGACCCCGAAACTGGCAGAATTTTTTCACAACCCCCACTAATTTCATTCAAACGTGACAAAAACATAGGCAACTTTCTAGTTACGAGCGCACTGAAATCTGACGATGTACCGGGAACTTTCAAATGCACACGCACACGATGTAACACTTGTCCTTTCATTCACAACGCGGACAAAATAACAGGACCCAAACGATCTATTAAAATCACTGATCGTTTTACATGCACCTCCGTAAATGTTATCTACTGCATTACATGTACTTTTTGCAAAAAGATATACATTGGCGAAACAGGGAGGAGACTGGGCGACCGTTTTCGTGAACATCTCCGAGACGTTGAAAAAAATGACAAAGACGCATCCAAACCAGTCGCGCGCCATTTTAATCTTACTAACCATTCTAAACAACACATGACAATCTGCGGCCTTTCCCTACACCAGGGTAACACAGAAAGCCGTAAAAACCTAGAACAAAAAATCATCTTTCAAATCGGCACTCTCAAACCCCACGGAATCAACGAACGCTTTTCATTCAACTAATCTACATTTGTTTTTCACGTCACCAAATTTCCACCAATAGCGTAGCTCCACCGCTTACTATATAAAACCACACACTACCCACAATTCCTTGATTCGCTCCGACGAAGGGCTAGCGCTCGAAACGTCAGCTATTTGAATCTTTTTACGGTGGTCAATTTACCTTATCGACTCAGTCGATAAAACTAAATTCTCGTGTTTCATCCCCCCACCGACGCAGCACCACAGTTTCTCTAGAAACTAACCCCATTCATTTGTACACGTCTTTAGTTTGAATACATCATAAGAGAACTATTGTTTACAAAAACCCAACTTTTGGCCTATTTCATTTTACAACACGAATTTAGAAATTTAAGAAATGGATAAAATACACAATTATGAGTCTAAATACTATGGCTATAAAGCTGTACGAGTGAACACGGAACAACTATCTTTAAATAAGCGAAGCGATTAGCGAACTGGCCAATAATGCTCTGAATGAAATTTGAATAATACTATTTTGGTCAAATGTGAGAAGTGTAAACTTAAATAAATCTGTCTCTAAAACTTTTTAACAGCAAATGTCGTGATTTTGGATTCCCTCCCGTAACAATATGACATTTTAAAATTTACGCTGTTGCGAGCGCTAAAACAATATTTCATGGCGTGTTGTTTATGATCTTGCTTTTCAAAAATATAACTGAAAGCTAAGCTTCATATTTTCTGCTTCGTGATTTCAAGCCCTGCTAAATACAAAAGCCACATCTCTTAAATGTTACCGTTCAAAAAAGTTTGTAAGATTGCAGCTGTAAGCTTAGCAAGAGCTTTATTATTTTGCCAGTAATTGCCGAAACTGCAAGATTTGCGTGTTTGCGGGTGTTTGTCCGCCTTGGCTCGTTCACTTTCCACTGCAAATTACATTTTTCTGCCGAAAACTCAGTTTATTCTCTCAGGAATCTGTAAGGACAGAACGTTCATCTATCATTATAAAATTCATTAATAATTCATAACAGTTATGACAAATCAATAGGTGGTATTTGAGTCACATGTACACCTCTGTGAACCCCTGATACAAATCAACTGAGTTGATGAATTATTAAACAGTAGAATTAACTTTTGATACAGATCTCTACTCATTCTGTGCTATTCTCCCCTCCCATCCAAGAACAAGACACACAACAATATCTGGAGAATAATGGTGTGCCGCGGGTAACCAGCACTGTTTATTAACAACTTCAAGCACAAACAAACTGATACTCTCCATAGACAAAGCGAAAGCTTAAGAAAAAACCTAAGCGAGCCAAGCACGCAACTGCCGCAGCAGAAGCTCGGAGGCTGGAAAAAACCTGCCCTCACCATGACAATAGAGCGCAGGAAATCTGAGTAGGAACCAAGGCTACGACTCGCTGGGCCATCCTACTCGACCCTTACAAAAAGAAATAAACTAAATATTCATAAATCTGGTCATCTGAACAAGATCATTGGGAATAGCTTCTAGATAGCGATGCTTAGACTTGGTATTTTTCCAACCGGCATGCCTTTCCTTAAGAGTAGAATCCAGAGACCTGAAACCAGGATCATTCGCGCCGCCAATTCTAATGCTATGGGTGCCATATAAACTTGCATCTGAAACAAAAGGCGAAATATATGATCTATCGCTGTATGCGGTAATATAGCTTATCCCTAAGGACTTGTGGAATTTCTCTTTCGAATGCTTGGCACAAACAATTCTGCGCACTATAGGAGCACTAGAATCCATGGAATCTGGCAGCAGAGACAACAATCTCTTGATAATCCCTACCGGACATGTGGGCTTACGAGCGGCCTAGCAATAACCGAAATATGCTCATCCCTGTTCTGGTCGTTCTTCCGGCAAGCCAGACTAATCTTCATAAGTCATAAAAAATGGAAATATCTTTCACTCTAATACTTAATATTTCACGTATGCGAAAAGCTCCTGCATAGCGACCATAGCCAACTAACAAAATAAACAAAAAACGAATGCCTGCTAAAGAAGGGGAGGCAGAGTTCAAGTTCATAGTAATGTCAGCAACAATATTGTGAGATAATGGAAGCTTCGGTTGCACAGGTCTTGCTAATTTTCTTTTTGCACCTTCAACAACGCTCTTCACCTGAGGGTGGTCTGCTGGTGAGTCCAAGCCTGCTAGTCGGTGACCCCAGCGAATACTGTAGGTGGCAGAATCAATAACGGAAACGGAATGGCCCTTGCGCACTGCGTGCTGTACGAGTTCGGTTAAGTAAAGAGCCACCTGCAATGGAACTGCAGAAAGAAATGGAACCAGTTTGGATGGCGCCTAAGACTTCCACTTTTGCCATCCTTGACTGTACTTCTGAACAGTATTTAAGCTGCACTGGAACCCATCAAAAGGTCAATCGGCTGCGGAACCAAAGGCTGCAGCGACATGTCTTCAATATTCGTCGCGAACCCCCCGAACTGCAAAAGATCTTAATTAAAACAAAAGAAATACACTGTGAGAAATAAGCTTGACATGGTTGCTGCAGGGAGGCCAGAAACAAAATGCACTCGAAATTCAAAGGGCAACAATACTTATGCCTGCGCAATCTAACACTACCCACGAAATGCGTAATAAGGGACTGCCGGACACAGACCAGCGACAAAAGAGTACAATAAGATCAGGTAAGACTAACATGACACGAAATGAGAACTTAAGGGTACACCACTGATACCCGAACATATAGGCACTTGACTGCCAAATACACGCAGCAAAAAACACATGCACATCTCCCGGTAACCGCAGCAAACACAAGCTGCTCACGGGTCAAAGAATCAAACTCGCCAAACACACCGCCCGGTAACCGCAACAAACACAGGCTGCTCACGGGTCAAAGAATCAAACTTCGCTAAACACACCGCCCGGTAACCGCAGAAAACACAAGCTGCTCACGGGTCAAAGAATCAAAGTTCGCTAAACACACCACCCGGTAACCGCAGCAAACACAGGCTGCTCACGGGTCAAAGAATCAAACTTTGCTAAACACACCGCCCGTTAACCGCAGAAAACACAGGCTGCTCACGGGTCAAAGAATCAAACTTCGCTAAACACACCGCCCGGTAACCGCAACAAACACAGGCTGCTCAGGGGTCAAAGAATCAAACTTCGCTAAACACACCACCCGGTAACCGCAGCAAACACAGGCTGCTCACGGATCAAAGAATCAAACTTCGCTAAACACACCGCCCGGTAACCGCAGCAAACACAGGCTGCTCACGGGTCAAAGAATCAATCGCTAAGCAAACCGCTCGGTAACCGCAGCAGACACTAGCTGCTCGCAAGCCAGAGAAAGAGAAATCAAAAACTCTCTAAACACAACGCCGGGTAGTCCGAATGTCAAACTACGCGTATTAAGGGGGTACCAAAAATAATCGAATAAACAGGAAATAACAGTCATAAACAGATACCAGTGAGATACGGGATGAAATGCCATGCACAACTTAAGTGAACGGCTTCGGAGAAAGCTAACCTGAAATCTATGCGCACCGATCTACAGTATGAGGACCCCATAGGCTATCTAATTGAGCGAAAACTTCTGTGTTTAAGGATCAACCGTTCTTGTCGACGAAACGACTTAGAAGATCAGCTCTGACATAGGCCTCGCGAGGAATCCATCTAGCATCTATCTGAACGTCATTCTCTAAACACAGCTGGAAGATATCAATTGCTGAACTGACTGCAGATGGTGCTTGGAGCAGCCAACCGAAACGATCCGAGAAGCATTCTCGTTGTCCGTAAATACTCACTTAACCTTCTTGTGCCTTAGAAACGATACATGCGCTTGTAGAACGTAGAAAATGGCCTTAAGCTCTTGGAACGTCGAACAATGGACTGAACATACCGCTGAACTTAAATTGCTCAACTTAAATTGAATTCACTAAAGGCGTAGTTGCTAGCATCACAGAAAATAGCCGCATCCGGGTAAAATTTAGGTTGAATCGCATATCCGTTAAAGGCTTCAATGTTAGCAAACCAAAAACGCAACTCTTCTGATAAAGGAACGGAGATAGAAAATGAACAATCCCAGCAAGACCGAGCTTGAATAGTTGAATGAATCTGTCTAGTGAATAAACTGGCGATAGGACCGACGGCTAAATGCAAAGAGTTGATAAAGCCGACCACTGTAGCAAGCTCTCTACAGGTAGTACTGCTCAACGAAATCAAATTTTCAAGGCTCCTTAAGCTTGGCAATTTTACCGGAAGGAACTCGAAACTGCATCTGAATGGTGTCAATAATAAAGCCTAACCACTGTCCGACTTGCATAGGCTCCAACACTGACTTCTCCCTGTTGATTTTTAAAACGCTTAAAGCCAAATCTTTTTGATGCAGCAAACTAGCAGCAGCCGCAGTCACCCTCTCAGGGTGCCCAGAGATACCGTCGTCTAAGAAAACGAAACAACGATGGCTCACGGAGCGCCAACGCTTGACCAAAGGACGCATTAGTTGCTAAAACAAAAACGCGTAGAACTAAATCCAAAAGACGGGACCTTGAAAGAGAAAAAAAAAATCGCACTTTGACACCAAAGGCCAGGATAACCCCAAACATTTCTGATAATCCGAAAAAATCTCAACGTGATGATACCCAGATTCGAGATCCCACGTGAAGAACCAGTTGTTCCGTTCGAAAACTTTGAGAGACAATTCAAATCTTCGTACTTAAAAGAATACTAGTGAAGGCAAGGGTTCACATGCCTGAGGTCAATGACCAGTCTGAGCTTTCTCCGTTCAGCGACGGACCACGGGTTGACACAAAAAGGTGGCTCTGAATACTCCTAAACGCAATCGCTATGCAACAATTTAGAGATAGCGTCCTCGACAAACTGTGAATGAATTTCGGCAGAACGATTGTTCCTTATATAACACGAATCCGGAAATATTACAAAAGGTAACTTAAAACCTTCCGAAATAATGTCTAGTAAACCGCGAAACGCCGATGGTTGACTCCCAATAACTTAAACACTGTTCTAGGTGGCCTTTCACGCCAGTGGAGCCTTCCACCAACTCGACCCCACTACTTAATAATCAGATAACAAGGGATATTCATCTGCTACCACAATGCCAACATCAACCTAGGCAGTGAAACTCTCAGCCATTAGTCAACCCCGGCTTGGCGGTTGCCCCGAAAACGCAGAGGTGGCAAAGTTACGAGGACAGTTACGGAACAAGTGGCCAAAGTACTAGCACTGAAAAACAGAAAATAGAGAATATATAAACTTAGTGAATAAATAAATAAACGAACCAGTGCTGGTAACACGCCGAGAGAAAGAATATACATCCAACGCTTGCTTAAATACTTCTATACAGAACACCCAGGAGACTACATAGCATAACTAACATAGAAACACCCGTGAAAACCCCAAACACATGTGTCGGATTCCGAAACGCACAGAATACAAATATATGCTAAACTTCGTATCGCACATATTGTGCTATTATTTCATTTCATAAGTACGATAAAATATTCGCGCCGATCTGTATGCGCGTTTACAGATCTCCCGCTCTTATTTCATCTACTACTAAAAGTCGCCAAGAGGAACTATTTCTAGTATAAGTTGCTTTCTATATTTCCTGGACCAACTTAACGAAGAACAGTTTATTCCGCCATTTTGTTTGTTTTGACAAAATTTATTCGCCGATTAGTGAGTTAATCGACCTCGCTTGGTGGATTAAATTTAACCTTTCTTTTATCTCTTGATTAGCGCTAAAGTCGTGCTTTCAGGAACAGAATCTAATCGAAGGATAAATGGTATCCCTCGATTAGGCTGATTTAATCGTGGGTTAGCGCTAATCGGCTTTTCAGGAATCGGGGCCTGGGTGGAGGGGGCAATGTGAAGTAAAGTTTCTTGTTAAAGAAAACAATTGATGAGACCACACTGGAAGCACTAACAACTCGATCAAGAAACCACGCACCCTAACCTAAATACCTAATTGCAACATCAAAAACAATATTCAGATATAATATAACAGCATTGCAAGATGGGAAAATCGTACAGGAGATAGGCTAAAGGGCCCTTTGATTGATTTTTGAAGCGTCTATTTTTTGTTTGTCCAAAGTTGCATGCTAAGGGATTTAAGTCTGGTACAAGTAATCAAGTTCTCGATGGAATTTCTTTAAACGGAGAAAACAACCAAGTTAAAAGCGAATAACAAGGAGGGGTAAAAGTGGTATTTAAAAAAAAAACTAAGCATATAAAAGGGAAGATTCGGTCGTATCTTCTTATCACGATCTGCACAACCAATCCCGTCAGTATTTTCCCTGGTACGAAAATCTGACAGCAAGAGCTAATTTCTCTACGCCTCGCACTCACGCCTAAAAACCACAAGCAAAGATTAAAATTATAATAATTAAAGAAGCTTACTGAGTCCATCAACGTGGCTAAAGTGAGTTTTCATGCTCTCAGCCTCGAACCGGCTCTTTCCGTTCTTCGATTTAATCTTCTTAAAAGCTCCACCTCGTTAAATAGTACATCATGTTGTTTGCAATCTTATTATAACTTGAACTAAACTGCATAGTTCTTATTCAACCTTTAACCGGGCTTCCCAACCACCTCAATTCATCTTTTCTGTGCACATCATGTCACGTGCACATCTTGTCATCAGCTTGTACTGGAGACCCACACGGAGTACAGCTTCGCTCCCAAGAATGTATCGGTTCCCTGGGGTGTCCACCTCCGGGCTTCTCTGTGGAACAGTCCTTAGGACTTTCCTGAGGACTAATTTCCCATCCCAGCTAGAAGAAAGAAAAACGTGCCATAAAAAAACAGCTGCCCCGGAAATGTTGTCCTATTTTTCGTCGTGTTTTTTCTTGTTTTTGCGTTTTGGTTTGTTTGCCGCGGGAATGTCCGGAAGTCTATTTTTCGGAAATATTAAAGGCAAGAAAATTTCCATCGCTGACTAACCGAAAACGCGCCTTTTTACGGCTACGTTGATTAATGCCATTTCTTTTATAGTAACTGCGATACTTATTGATTCCTTGCCCGCAGAAGGGCCCAAATCTATGATTTTTTTCCTTTAATGTAGTTTTGCTATGATTAGTTTTTATCAGCCAAGATATTTGAATAGCGCGCAAGTATTTAATCACCAAATCCTTGTTTACTTAAACGTCTAAGGTCAGAATTCTTAACATCGCTGGATGTTTATTTTATTTAATGCTTGTACGTTAAACCGCCTCCGATGATTAGAAATTGAGTCCAGTGCAAACAAAAATATGAAAGCAAACATTTTGGTCACGAAAAGTGATTAAAAAGATGTAGACTTCTGCCTCTTTGCTTAAAAATAAAAAGAGAAAAACTGCTGCAACTATTTTGATCAAAATAAGCCTTTTATATTGTTCTGTGTTAAATGAAGGGTCATAAAAGCAAAGCTATTTACAACAAGAGGATAGCTGTCTAGCGAGTTCATCTTGAACTTTACTTAACATGGCTTAAGTCAAAGCTGATTTCTGTCATGTTCATGAGAATGGGGGAATGAGGGAAGTTTACACTTTTGCACGACAAAAATTGGAATTTAATCCATGATAAACAAAGTGCTCCACTGATACACGGAGCGTTTTCTTTGTTTGTATTTTTTATTTTAGATCTAGTACGTAGAAAACGGCCGACGTGACCATGAATGAACATAAATCTTGGAAGCGATCGAATCCGGTTTAGAAATATGTTGAAAATGCACAACCTTTTGTTGAAATAGCAACCATTATCGCTTAATTTAGTTTCAAGATACGATCAGAAAATAGACGGTGTCAACATTCATCAAAAGGGTTCAAGACTGCCGCTATCATTTCAGACTTAATTGGACACTAGACTCTAACTCAGAATATGTATACATATGTGCGGCACTCTCTCGCTCTCACTGCCTAGCTGATCTTCGTTTTGTCACAGTTTGTTTTTACCGACACCAGAGAAAGAAATGGAAATACGTTTCCAGAAAAACTCAAATTAGATAACAGCTTTCGTGGGCTGAATGAGAAATAGGACATGTTTTCACCGCCTCCTATCGTTGCAATCTCTATTTATCTTTGAAAGACTTTGAATGGAAAAGACAGATAAATTCTTCATTTGTCATTGAGGAAGTAACGAGTATAACGCGAGCGATCTTTCTGATGGTCCTGATGAATAGAACATAATTTTGTATAACAATTTAGAGGAATACAATTACATGATTTGCTTTCTGGTGTAGGTCAGTCAAATCCCTATGATACATGTACAGTGTAGCTTGCATTTTATTCTACTTTTTTTTTCAGTTTCACCTAAAAAAGAAAGCACATTGTATGGTCTGCACGTAATGTCTTTCAAGTTTCTTTTCTAATCGCCGAATAACAAGGCAGCAAATTTGTAGAAAACAAACTGTTTAATTCGTCATTAGCCTACAATGCAGGCGCTTTTTTTGTTTTATATCGCGCGCTTGAGTCCGCCATCTTGATTCGCAAAACGGGGAGAAATCGTCCCAAGCCTCCTATGTTTTTATTATCAGAGGTGGTGCCTTTTAAACCATCAATGGAATTTTTTCGCGCTCGCTCGCCTAAAACACGCATACACTGCAACATAGAAGAGGAACCCTATCAGATGACCACGTCGGTGAAAGCTGAAAGATAGGTGCTCAGAAATTAAACACGGGGCGTAAAAAAGTATTGCTTCATATTCGTTTCATCAGCCTCGGGAAAATAGATGGGGGCAAATTTCATCCATTCAGTGATAGATTGAAAGATTTCATCAACTTGCCCTGATACTAAAAACAACTACAGCCAGAATCTAGCCTTGTAAAATGAGTGCAAAAACAATTTACCTGTTAAACTTCATTCAAATTTTGTTGTTATGAAATAGTAAATTATTGTGAAATCAAGTTCATACTTCAAGTTTTTAAATTGATTTTCAGTACTTATAACCTTCGTCGTATCAAATTATATTACATCGTTCTTACAAGAGCGGGATACGCACACAAGTGTTACATTCCAAATATTTCAACAATTCTTCGGCAACACGCATCAAGATGTAAAAACATCATAAGAAAAATCTGAAAATTTATAAGTCACCATGATAACCACAAACCGGCACTGTTTACAGCCGCACTCGGTTTCCTTCGTCTTTTTCAGTCTCAGCATCGCTTATGATTTTCAAGCAAATGTTTATTTCGTGTTGATTACCACTGTGGCCAGAGAACAGATAACTTTTAATTTACGGCAAGGATTCATCGACATACGAATGCAATTAATATCCGTTATAAAATATTCAACGACAGACTGGATAATGAAATAAATCCTTTTTAAAAGAAAGCAGCTGACCTTTACCATCTTTTTATCAAGAAATTCTCGAAAAACATCAGTTAAAATAGGAAAGGGTCTTTAGTTTCATAAAGTTAACAGAACTTGGAAAATATGGACTTTTTTTCATAGAATTCCAAGGCTAACATATAAAGTAGGCGCTGAGTACAGCATGCATTTCCGATGAGCTGGGGGAGTTTTTGATGTGGTCGACAGACATTATGGCTCCGACATCCGTCAATCAACATCGTATAAACAATCAACAGGGGCACTCGAGGAAATCTACGCATTAGGTGTTTAATTACTCACCTCATTGAGTTTCTCGCAATCTATTTTGAAACGTCGAGTGAACACGTCTTTATCGTAGAGTACTGTTTGCTTTGGACACAGTTCTGAGTTAGTTTTAACGTTGTGGCGAAGCTGAGACTGTTTCATCGGAGGTTTCTCCATTGTCGATGCAAAAACTTCAACCAGGCTCTACCTTTATATCCTTTTGACATCACACATCTTCTGATGCCTGTCTCGCATCGCGACGTGTTTTCTTTTTAATATCCCCCGAAAAGGTTAACAAGATTTAGAAACTTCGTGTGCATCTTGTCAACTTCTGTGTTCTCAGCCGTCACGGTTAACCTCATTTTATTCATCGTTTGCAAACGCGTTCTTTTGCCGGAAGAGTAAAATAAACACAACCCACGTCAAACTGATTTCCATTTGGTGCTTCACGGGACGGAACATTACGTAGTGCAGTGGAGGGAATCGTCTACACGGAAGACCATTTTGCTATTGTTTATGTAAGCGCAAGTAGCAATGGAGGAAGAATCACTTGGGGACTTAGGCTCGGGTCAAATGGGCAGTGATGTATCCACAGAGGCCTACATCAACCCAACTTTATTGTCTTTACAAAGTGCGTGGTATTCGTTCGTCTTTACTCTTGGAGTGATCGGTAATCTGTACGTTATTTTAACGGTGTGGTGCCGAAAAGAAATGTCTTCTACGACTAACTTGTTCATTGTAAACTTGGCGTTCAGCGATTTAGGAATTTTGCTGATCTCTCTCCCAGCGGAGTACATCAAGGACTATTTTACGTGGCCGTTCAATAAGTTGACGTGCCAGATCTTTGTCCCTTTGAACGAGGTGTTTTTTTGCGTGTCAATATTTACACTCACTGTCATAACAATCGAGAGATTCAGGGTGATCTGCAGACCTTTCAAGCCAAGAATCAACGAGAAACAAGCTAAGATCATCATTGTAATGGTATGGATTGTGTCCTACCTGACTGTTGGCTTTCCTCTGTCGTTTCTTATGGTAGTGATAGAAATCGGGAGCTATCGAAAGTGTTTGCTCAAATGGCCCGGTGACCTGCAACGACGCTTACACATGTGTTTCATCGCCACGCTTATAATCGTACCGTTGTTCATAACGGCTGTTGGGTACGCTGCGATCGTGTCAAGCATGAGACGACAAAGCTCTCGAATCCGCGCAAGAGCAAACTCTATCAGCAGTAGCAGCTTATCATTTCACAGAGACATGATTTGCTTGCAACAGAACACGAAGCTCATCAAAATGCTTATGCTAATTGTTATTGTGTTCTGGATTTGTATGCTGCCCCTGACTCTTCTAGCGTTAGCAATTGAGTTTGGGAGCATAAATCCCACAACCAAGTTGGTTCAAGCACTTTATACCTTCTGTGTGGCGCTTTTCTTTAGTAACAGCGCCTTCAACCCCATTGCTGTTTACGTTATGAGTTCAGAGCTAAGAAGAGGACTCTATGTTTTATTTGAACGAATTTTAAACTGTTTTAGTTGTTCAAGTCAAAACGAGTTTTAACATTTTTTTTTACCTCGCTGTCTTGTTGTCTACAAAATCAAAATTTTACAACTACTGTATATAAAACAGGATGTCGTTATTTTAACTTGTGTTATGATTTTGTTAGCGTCAGTTGAACCCCTGCGGTGGGTAAAATTAGTATTTCTTAACATCTTGTGGCGTAATTAAGTTGATTAATTTCAATCAAACCGAAACACATTGGCGAAAATTTGAAGAAAAAATTCATTGATGTGTCATAAGATAAAATTCTCTTTTTACTTTAATCCTTTTGCGCAAGCACGCGCACAGTTCTGTGAAACAAGAGCTTGATTAGAAAGAAAGCTGAAAACGATATGCGGATGTTTTATTATAAGCTTTTTTAAAAGCTTGTTTAAAATCACTGAGATCAAGGATATAAGTTTCTCTATTAATTTTAATTATCCATCAATGGAAAGATGGGAAAAACAACGTACTTGTATGAAAAAAAGGTGTACATAATAAAAACAAATTAAAACGAACCGATACAAAGAACATATTTATTGTGCGGTCTACTGACCACAAGGTTTTCAATTTGTCTTCTTGCTAATCTCTGACCTCCCCCCACCCTACCCCCTCTACTCAGGTCATCTGTGAGATCATGTTTATAAATAACATTCCAAGGATGAAATTGATATGAAAAAGTCATTACTTGACGCAAAAAATAGATGGAGAAGAATGAAAGCCAATGAGAAAATAGGAAAATTTTGATGAACACTACACTAATACGACTATACGGACACCAAGTCCGTATCACGGAGGTGTCCGTGTTATAGAGGCACACTATAGACAGACTAAATTATATATGTCAATGAATTTTGGCCTCTTTGGGAACATTCAAACTGTCTGTATTACAGATGTCGTAAGAATAGGTTCAGCTGTAATTTTGTACTGACAGCAATGCGCAGTACTTACTTTTTAGGGCTACAGGCAGTTTCTTGTTAGTTTAAAAAGCAAGGTATGTCAGTGAACTTTAAATGACAACCCGACAGGGCCTTTTTATCTCCTGTAAGTTAATGTTTAACTTACAGGAGTATAATGTGGTCTAACATGCATTCTTTGTGCATTTTTGTTAGCAAAATTTTTGTTAGATACTATTAATAGACTTTTTAGTGAATTTGTGGGGACATTCTTGTTGCATTTTTGTTAGCACATTTTTGTTAGATGCTATCAATAAGAACACAAGAGTCGAGTGGGATATTTTTTGAAAGCTGTTTAGCGAGCGCACGATTGTGGCCTGACAAAGCCATATATTCATAGGTTGATTTAGTTAACTGAGATTTTAGAGAACGTTAGATGAGAGAGCAATTTATTTGGCCGTATTTTATCAAAAATTCAAGCTCTCGCTATTTCAATAATTTCAATACAGTGGTTTCTTGACTTGACCTTAATCTAAAAAAATATGCGTGTTAAATTTCATATACACGCAGTTTTGAAAAATGCCTCGGTATAGACCGAATGCAAATATGGCCGCTCAACAATTTTTTGTTTGGACAGGTTCTCAAGAAAAGAAAAGCAATTGAATAATGATAAAGATCAGGTCAAAATAAGTCATTGTGTACATTTTCAAGGCCATATTCTTATTTTAGGAGAAGTTATAGGCAATCAAATTTTGGGAAAAACATGAAAGCGAGGCTAGTCAAGATAAAATGTCTTTCCTCATACAAATGATTAAAATTTCAGTGAGCCATAACTTTTCAACCGTTAAACCAAAAACACTCAAACTTTGCAAGATGATACACTTAGCAGCACTTGTTAACGTGATATCATTAATTTCTCTGAAAACTTGGCCAAACAAAAAATTGCCTGGCGGCCATATTTGCATTCGGTGTATATATTTTTTTTCGGTTAGGTAACATTCTTACTGTTTAATGTCTCTCGTGCATAGCAATGATTTTTAAGGCGTACGATTATGAATTCTATGTTGTTTGGGGAACATGTTGCTTGAAGCATGTAGGTAGTTGTATCGAGCGTCAAAACGTGTTATGTAATGTTATCTTGACCTAATGTAGACTTTGGTCAGATATTTGGCACGCTGAAGCACGCTTGGCTAATATCCTTTACGATGTGTTTTAATGTTTGTCCAATCTGGATTGTCAAACTGTCAAACTAGTTGCTTCAGGACATTAATAATTATTTTGGTATTATTTATAGCACTACGTTCTAAAGAAAGGGAAAAGAGAGTTTGAGGTATGCATTTACAATGATGTTTTGTTGGTCGGCTTAGCAAAGCAGCCCGACCTAAAAATTGGCCGTGTGTCCCTTTTTCCGGAGGGGGGGGGGGGGGGGGGGGGGGGTAGTTTTATTGTAAGGTATATAGGTATGTGTGGCTGTGAAGGGTATGGTTTTGTATAGGGTAAGGGTTTTAGAGTCCCAGCGGCACATGCTCCCCAAAAAGTATATAGAGTATCTCCCCCCGTTTTAAGTTTGGCGAGAAGTGGTTAGTAACCTGCGGACAAGTTTTTCTGTTTCAAGTGTTTTTGAGATTAAGAATAGATGAATTAATTATAAGGCTGGCGCTTTCTCGAATGACTTCACATTTATATCGTGGTGTAGCGTTTATGGAAGTGTTGAAAAATCCATTTGAAGTCCACAGATCGGTTTAATTTTCCATACTGAGTTTGAAGTCAAAGACATTGCTTCGCGTATTGACCGCATTCACAGATAAAAATGACCACAAAGTGACATCATATCACTTGTCATAACCGGAACTTCAAGGTCATAAAAGATAGCAAACTCTACCATTTGTGAAACCGGGCTTTAAGTGTACATAAGAAATTAAGAATTCGAAGCATACATGTAGCCCCAATAATGTAACTGCTCCACAATCGAAGAATCCGTTGACTGTTTTACATTCTTCATTACTCGTGGCGTTACGCCAACGAGTTTTAAAATGCTTATTCTTCTGGACAAGAGATTAAAGATATGAAATATGATCCTAGGAAGTTAAGATATTATTCTAGAAAATTCTAGAAAGTTTTACTTTTAATATATCGACTTATCTTAAATTTAATCGCCGATTCTTCTCAATACCCGTGTTTTTAATAGCAGACATTGCTGCTTGTTTTAAATTGTACAATGCAAAGAAAATTGATCAGTCTTGATCAGGAAAAGGCTTTCGATCGCGTGAATTACGATTTCTTACAACGTGTGCTACATCGCTTTAACCTGGGACTGCATTTCCGGCGATGGGTAATTAATTTAAAGTTATTTATGTACAGACATAACTAAAGTTGTCACGAACAACGGTTGGTTTTCGCCAGCGTTTGTTCTTGAAGGGGGAGTTAGACAGGGCGATCCTTTGTCGCCTCTCATTGTAGCTGAGACTTTAGGCCAAGCTATTCGCCGGGAACCGAGCATTGAGGGCCGGCCTAATTCAAATCCCAGGCTCGAATAACAAACAGAGCAAAGTGTCACAGTACGACGATGACACCACACTAATCCTTGCTAATGACTTTTCTGTTTTAAAATAGCTTTCCCAAGTAGGTTTACGAGGTATTTGTTCCTTGCTATAGATCACTGTTAGGATGTGACAAGTCGCAATTATCTATCTACTTTGCTCGATAATATTGACCCATTGATCTTTGGATAATTTCTCTGATGACACGATCCCGGAGGATTTCATGCCATAGCCATGATTATAATTATTTTATTTCTCTATGTATTCGCTGCACTGTCCTGGCATATACTGTTAGGGTTTCTTTGGCTGACTCGTGTTGCAAAATAAATGGCAATCGGCTGAAGTTTATGTTACCGCTGTGGACATATTAGGATCAGTAAATAGGCCGTGATTATGTGTCCACAGCCTGCCGCGTGCAAGATTTGTTAGAAAGTGTTTTTTGATCACGGATGTAAGTATCTATTAAAAATCTAAGAATGAAAATGCAATCATGTTCAGGAGTAATAAGCTCCTATCATGTTCCTATACTGGAGCAAATAAAACATATTATATTTGAAAGAAAAGAAAGGAGAACTCTTACATAAAGTTATGGGAGATCCTGAAAATAAGGAACGTGATCAGTTAGATACTGTACAGAGAACTATTTGGTTGTTTTAACCCATGTTTAGATAACAATCACCAAGGGACCAATCTTTTTTAAAGTAATGCTGGAATTTTTTCTACAGCAAATGATAATGAAAAGCTAGTAATTAATCGTATGGATGATAACAGTTATAGAGAACTTGTTCAATCTTTCAACAGAGAACAAATGGCGTTTTTTTTTACCATGTTACTCTCTGTTAAAAACGACGAGAATCAATTGACACTTTAAGTAGTGGCGTGGGTTTAGGGAAGGCAACAGTAACACAATGTTTGTATGAAGCTCTTGGTAATAAACCAGGTGAAAATCCAGACGAGTTGAAAGTACTGAAACTTGCTCCAGACACAAGACAAGAGGACTGCATAACCATTACCAATAACATGGAAACTTACTTGTCGAAAGAGAAATTGAAGTCAAGAAACCACGCACTCTAACCTAAAAGTCCAATTGCAACATCAAAAACAATATCCAGACATAATCTGACAGCATTGCATGATGGGGAAAAACTTACAGGAGATAGCCCAGAGGGCACTTTGATTTTTTATTAAAGTCACACAAGACGTTAACAGAAGCGCAGTCTTGCGCCCACATGGTGTAGGACGGAAAAGTAGCTGACGAATTTTTTTCCATTACCCTACTTTCGAGTGGCATTTGCGGAAATGCTAGCTGGTTTATTTTCAGTGAATCTACCAACAGACCAAAAATTTCCGTTTCTTTGACTGTCATCGATCGCGGGAATCCGGAGAGAACGTTGCCAACGGCTAAATGATAAAAATGATGGAAAGGAATATTGGCAATTTCTGTTATTTTAGAAATTTGCTAACTTATGTATTCTCGAGTTATGCTATGGAATGTGTTTTGGAAGTTTATCTGTCAGTATTTGAACAAGAAAACATTAAAAAAAGAATTTGATGCCTCCGGGGGAAATCAGACCATTCAGTTATTTTAGGAAAATTGTGCCTTGCAGTTTGGTTATCAAATCCTCCAAGACTTTAAGTTGTTTTACTTCGTAATCTCCTATTACGCTGATCTGAGAGGTAATATAGTGCGCTCTTGTTGTAGCAAATTCCCAACACCTATGGCTTACTTTGGAAGGGGAGTTAAAAAGGTTGAAAGTGAAAATGTTTTTGTTGATTAACTGCTACAAAAAAAAAAACAAGACAGACATTTAAAGTATGAGACCCACGTTGTTTAAAACCTGCTTAATCGCGATAAGCACATAAGAAATGATAAATTTGTTGATCCTGTATTGGACAAGAGCTGTCTGGTCCATAGATTATCCGTAATTTGCAATTGGTAAGCTGCTGTTACTAAGTCAACTGTCGGAAACATTAATAAGGGTTCACGGCCTAGTGTAGGACGTGTAGTGTTCCGAGGGCGCGTTTTTTTGTGACATATTCTGGCCATTCCAAAAACAAAATATTGCACCTATTCCCCTCGTGAACTGTGGACAGAAGTCGTTATTTTGACTTTGTGTACGTGGAAAAAATTTTGGTGTATGAGAATGTAAACACCATAATCTGTTAGCGTATTCTGATTTCAGAATAACCAGGTATATTCCAAAAAAAGCGCGCCCAACGAATGGTTACTTTAATGTTCATTGACTGGATAACGAGAGAGGTGAGGCTAAAGTAGAAAAATTCATGGCAATAAGGGCACACACTTGAATAAATAGGAGTAATGGTGGTATCAGCCTTTTCCTCCAGGGTCAATATCACACTGACTACGCAAAAAGAATAACAAAGACATCGTTCTTTGAAGTTCGCCGGCTTTCATAACCAGTCTCCTCTACTAACTATGCCTTCACAAACTAAAACGTTTCATACCGTGAGGGGGGGGGGGGGGGGGGGGGGGGGGGGGGGTGGGGGGGGGGGGGGCACACACTGCAAATTTTTGGGTGCGGGTATGCCGCTGGGACTCCGGAGACCTTTAACCTATTCCAGAGCTGCATTTTGCAACCCTATTCTAGACTAAACACCGAAAAACCCTATCCCATGTTACTCGCTATTTTCCAGAAACTCGTTCACTATCATAGTCTAAGATGCATACCAAAAACAATCCCCGGAAAGCAATATCGTAGTCACATGTTTAAATAATGCTCAGTTCAGTTGCCAATAAACCTTGTCTGGACTAAATTCTTCACGCAACTGATCAGTTTCGCTGAAAATGATATCCTATTCTAGACCAAAAATCTCTGATTATTATACCCTATCCCAGACTAAACTGCCCGAAAACCATACCCTTCACTGAGGCACATGGTATATAGCTCATATATGGGAGTAAACCCCCCCCCCCCCCCACCTCTCAGTGGGCCACTCTAATTAGCTATGCTGTTGCGGGTGTCCCTGCCATTTTTTCTTTACTTGTAAACTCATTTTGAAATTTGTTTAAATCATATAGGTTATCGATCCGTCTTTGTTTTCCTTTTTTTAAATCTTCATTGTTATGGCGAAACTATTAAAATATAAAATAAAATACGCTCGAAACCTGTTTTCTTTTTCTCTTCTCTCCATGATTTAGCGCACGTTAAGACTCTCTTTCCGGCTGCGTCTCCTAATTAAGCTTCCATAGAGAAAA
The DNA here is from genome assembly GCA_024195265.1 of Dendrophyllia cribrosa. Classification (NCBI taxonomy): domain Eukaryota; kingdom Metazoa; phylum Cnidaria; class Anthozoa; order Scleractinia; family Dendrophylliidae; genus Dendrophyllia; species Dendrophyllia cribrosa. The sequence continues at coordinate 13,636,555 of JAJLRJ010000013.1, read as the reverse complement.
CAAATGCGCGATACAGAGTTACAAATAGCGCGTGCAAATACCATTAGTTGCGCCTAGTATAGGAGATCTTCCGAGTAGCAGTTTCCAGATGAAGGAGAAGCCGACAAAACTCACACAACAAAAGCTTTGTATGGTAGCTCAGGAGATAAATGCTGGTAACATCAAATACTCCGATCTCAAAAGAAGCTAAGAGGTCACAGAAAGTAAAGGTTTTATTGTGTTGTTTGTTGTATGTACAACCCCCTGGCTTTGAACCAACCACACCGAGAGGTTATCGAAAACGTCGCAACACATGTTTAGGGGTTATTTTGTTATATTTAATTATCAAGATGTAAGCCAATTTTCAAAGACCACTTGAAATCACTTCAGAACGAAATAGTTATGACCAGTGCACGTGTCGCATTTAGTTCTTTTTAATTGTCTTATGATATATGCCGAAACAAATAACAGGATTTCAGCTCAAACGGACCTCATATGTTGCTCCTCAGCACGTACTCAACAAATTTTTATCACAAGCAAAAATAAGGCAATTCAGTTGTTTATATCGGTAACCGCGTTATATATAATACAGAGCCAGGTTGTTCGAAAGCCGGTTAAATCCTAACCTCGGGTTAAGTCGCTCTTACCTGAGGTTAAGTTTTAACCTCAGATTAATGGCTCCATCAATTCCAAGCCCGCTCATCTCCCCCTCCCCGGGCATTTGTCGGGCATTTGACTTTTTTTTTAATAATGTTGCAAATGCCCCACGGTGGGGTTAGCTTATACGTACAAATCCCCACGGTGGGGCTTTTGGATGAGTGCAAATGCCCGACCCATAGGACAAGATCAAAATTTAATTTCGATGATTAATGGTGGAAGCAATAATTGTTCACGGAAAAATGGACCTTTATTCATGCTAGGAATTCTTTCGTTCTACCTTAGCCTGCGAATACAGCGCGAACGCCCCTAGCGGCCGGGAGCGATGAGAGGCGGCTGTATTCTACCTCAGTATAACTTAAATCCATTCCCTCTGATTCGTTCTAAATATTTGTGTTTATATGTTTCCGCAAAACTTTTGACTCCAATAATTTCCTGTCGATTCTCATTATTTTTGTTAATTTTGATTAAAATTATGCTTACGTTCAATTCATTTAAGGTCGCCGTTGATTGAAACGCTTTTTTCAAGTTAAGTTTCCATTAAATTAAAATAGCCGGATTCTTCTGTTGCGACATATCCTGATGCAAAAACACCACGGCCACGAATGTTGGCAAATAGACGTCAACATCATAAATTTACCGTGATATTATCTTCTGTGGCACTTGAAAGGTAAGGCACTAGCCAGCCTGTTTTGAAAATTGCGTGAAACCTATTTTAAAAATGTAAGCCCGAAATAGAATGAAATAGGATATAGCCCGAAATAGGATGAGCGGGCTTGGAATTGACGGAGCCATAATTCTGTTGTTCAAAGAAAGGTGAGGCTAACCTCGGGTTAAACAACGGGTTAAATTTAACCGTTCTAGCTAGGTGGGTTAAAAACGTAACCTCGGGTTAAATCTGACAAATATTCTTTGATTTGCAGCGGCGAAACGTTTTCAAAAACAACAATAAATTCATGGAAGATGAATAACGTCCTCACTATAGCTGGGTGACAACCTTCTTTTTGTATGACAGGTTGTGAAAGAGCGTTATAATGGCGAAATTGGCTCCAACGAACGCTGAACTCGTCACTAATCAAAAACGATGTGGTGGAAAAATGACAAGCGAGCGGTGCACTCTTCAAATTGAAACTCCGACAGTTCTCCCTTATTGGTTTCTACTTTTAACGAGATAAATAGGGTTCTAAAAAAACCATGAAGAGCTTTCCTCGTTTAACAATAACAATAGCTAAAATGGCTGACTTATTGTTTATCAGGTGTTCATGGCCTTGTACTCAATTAAAACAAGCTATTTTCTATTTAAAGTTATTCAATTGTCGTTGGATTGTATGGCCGTTGTGGAGAGTCTATTTTTGGAGGTTAGTGAGACAACTTTCTGGCAGTTGCCGTTGTGGAAAGGTAGCCGTACGTTGTAGGGAGGTTTTCGCGTTCGAAGAACGCAATCCTAATTTCGTTTCCCTGTGCCTTAAATGCAGAAGAATTTGAGATTTTTGGTGTCCGGTCTTCCAAATGGTTGCCCCTATTGCTTTTTTCAGGGGCTCATCATGATCGCCGCAAATTCCTTTGAACGCGTCTCCATAATCTCTGATTACTGTTGGTAATAAGAGTAAACATGGATTGGTTGGCCCGGACGAAAAACATGGCCGTTGTAGAGAGTTGGCCGTTATGCGGATCAGGTGTATTATTACTTAATTTCTTTTTGTCGTATTTTGTTGAAAAATTGTCTAACCTTGGATTTAAAAGAATTTTTTTCCGTTTAAAAATGAATCGGAAACTGTTCAAGCTCCAAAACAGTTTCAAAACAGTTTCAAAGGCGGACGTAGGCTCGGAAATGGCTGTAGTTCTAACACAGAATTTACAAAATATAAAGAATATATAATGAGTAGCTTATGATCGATACTAGCAGATTAATTGTTACTGAGATATCTTTACGTACTCTGTGAAAGTCCAAAACAAGCTCATAGCACATGCATTTCAGGTAAGGCTTGGCTACAAAGTTCCCTCAGTTCCCCGGATGTTTCAGCACAACTGAAACAGTCTCTGGTGCAAAAGCGTTCGGTTTATTATGCATTTCAGTTTGACATTTAAATACATCGCTTCCCATAGATCTTACTATGTACATGTGTAGTTTCAGGAGTTACGAGGTCAGACTTGCCTTCTTTGTGATATAATTTTGAATTTCAACAAAGTCAGTGGCTCCATTACCCTGGGTACCAGAGGTATTCTCGCGGCGAGCTTCGTGACTTGCCGGCCGACGTAACTTGCATGCCGGCCGAAGGCCGGTCGGTGTCGAGACATAACCGACACCGGAAACCGCGCAAGAAAAACCTCTGGCACCCAGGGTATGGCTCCATCTCACTCCTACCCAATATCAGACTTAACCCTTACAATCATTACCTATTTGTCAAACTACAGTAACAAAGAAAATGTACCGTTAATTAAAAAAAAAGCGAAAACAACCCACCCTTCTGATCTGTGCCCAATTTCACACCAAAACCCTATATAGTATATATTTATACCACCCAACCCATCCCCCATCCGATCCTGGCTAAGAGCTAACCACACCGAGAGGTTATGGAACATGTCTAGGGGTTATCTTGTTGTATTTAATTATATAAACCATTCTTCAAAGACCACTTGAAGCCACTTTGGAGAGAGAAATAGTTTTGACCAGTGCGCGTATAGCATTTAGTTCTTTTTAATTGTCTTATGGTCTTCCAAACAAATAACAGGATTTCAGCTCTTTTTCGTGACTTCCTTTGTAATTTGCTTGAACCCCATACAGACAAAGTGACCTCATAGGTCGCTCCTCAACACGAAATCTCTAAAAGATCTCTGACAGCATTTTAAGGCTCATCCTCGGTGTAAAAACCTGCCAACTCACGAGTGACGTAAAACAAAGAAAACAAAAGGTACTGAAACAATAGAGTGCAAGACAACAAAGGTAGAAAATAAAGAAAAAAGTCACAGGTTTTTACACCGAGGTAAACCCATTTGATTTTGAAGGCTGTTTTAGACGCCACAACTTTTGTCTACAACTATCACATGCAACCTGCTCACGCCATACACGAATCGCGTCGTCTAAATCAGTCTACAACTCGCTCACGACCGTTGCGTGCAACACGAAAAAAGTTGTAGGATTTTAAAACATGTTTTGAAACCCTACGACATACAATGTTATATGATGCGAGTTGTCGATATAATTTTCGCCTAACGCAAACAGTACGTACTACAAAAAAATCGCATGCGACAAAAGTTGTGCCGTTTATATCAGCCGAAAGGAGCTGTCATGGGGATTTTTCTCCCATATATGAGCTATATAGGTATGTGCCGCTGTGAAGGGTATGGTTTTCAGGCAGTTAAGTCTGGGATAGGGTATAGTTATCAGTGATTTTTGGTCTAGAATAGGGTATCGTTTTCAGCGAAACTGATCAGCTGCGTGAAGAAATTTAGTCTAGACAAGGTTTTATACTAGCAAATGACATTTAAAAAATCGGTACGGCGGGCAGTACGGCATTTTTATTGACACCTGTTAACTAATAACTGTGATAGTGAACGAGTTTCATGAAAATAGCGAGTCTGGAATAGGTCTAGGATAGGGTAGGATTTTTCGGCTCAGATTCCCAGCCTCACACCACCACCCAAAAATTTGCAGATTCCCCCACCCCCCAGTCAATGCCCCAACAAAGCTCCCTAAAAATTCCCCGGATGATTCAATACTGATGAAACTCGGCGTCTGATATAAGGTGCAAGAGCGTTCAGTTTATTATGCATTTCAGTTTGACATTTGTACACACATAGTGTGTGTTATGAAGACAGACTTGCCTTCTCGGTGACATAATTTTGAGTTTAAATTATTGCTAAATATTAAAACCCGCTCAAAAATAGATAGTGAAAATTAGTGAATAAGTTAGCTATATCGTTTATCCACCGGAGTAAAGCGTTTTGTTTATACCCGTGTAAAATATTTAGCAACTGAAGAAGGAAGGATTAACCTTTCCAGCCGTAATTGTGATCAGTTAGTCCCAAAGTACTTTTTTACAGCAATTGTCCAAACAGGTACTGTAATTTTATACCAAGAGAATTAAGATTTACATAAAACGTAGTTGTCTGGTACACAGTAAAAACCATGACCGATACGAAAACGGGAAAACAAATTAGTCATGCGTATTTCAGATGGAGTGAATTATAGTACGTTATACTCAAAGCACGACTTTCACGACGTCCTGTGAATCTCGTGAATACGAAAGCGTTGATTTTCGCATCCATTTGCATATTTGTTCTCGTTTACTATATCTTGTTCCAGCACGATATTTCCTCAAGAATAATGAACAGCATTACTTGCAAAGAGCAGCTTGACATAATGGATATCATTAATTCAGGCTACTTAACGAAGTGCAACGAAGACTCAAAATTATATGAAAGCAACAGCGCGGTGACAATTTTTCCAGCTCGTCAGCTTCTGTATCCAATAGAGCGTTTTCACTTGACGTCATAGCCAACATATTGGTGTTCCCGTACAAAAGAATTTTAATTAACTTCTTTTGTTAGGAACACCAACATGGCAGCCATGGCCTTTGTCATTTGAGTCCCACGGGACTGAAGGTCACGTGAGTGAAAACGCTCCATAGGGTTATCCTAACCCTAACCCTAATCTTCTTTGGCACTTTTCATCCTTTTACTCCCTTTCGCGGTCGCCATCTTTTTTCTGTTATGGTGCAACAAAGCACCACGGGAAGATACCATCCCGGTGGCGGCCTGAATTACTGATATCCATAATTTCAAGCTGCTCTTTGTAAGTAATGCTATAGAGCGTTTTCATATGACGTCACGGCGGCCATATTGGTGTTCCAAAACAAAGAAACGGCGGCCATATTGGTGTACCAAACCAGTCCTCCAGGAATTGAACTCTATTTTTATGCAAACATTTTCTTTTGTTTCATTAAACCAATATGGCCGCTGGTCACGTGAGTGAAAACGCTCTCTTCATTATTCTTACGGGGATACCGTGTTGCTTGTTCAACGCTTCGCGTATTCACGAGATAAAAAGCTTCATAAATAATTAATAACAATAATAATAATAAAATATTAACAAGCTTTGTAGTCCCCTTGGGTACGAGAGGTTCCCTCGCGGCACGCTTTTACACGTGAAAAGGCGTGCAATATAATTTTAGAGAGATGAGAGCGCGAGAAAAGCCTCTGTTCCCCAGGGCTGGGTTGTTAAAAGCATGATTAAGCTAAACCAGGATTAGCGCCAATTTTGAATCCAGTTAAACAACTCAACAATTGAAAAATTTCCAAAGTTTTTATGCCCTGTTTCGCGCCGTTTGCGCTCGGATTGGGCTGAGACTGAATTAAGCTACAAGTCACGTGACTAGGACCTTGTTTGCGCCATGTTGGCATGAAAGTTTTATATTTTGCTGGAACACGTAAATTTGAACGCTGTTAAATCTTCATCGTAAGCGAGGATTAAGTTTGCTAGTTATTTACTCGAGGACAAATAGTAAGTACCGTGACATTTTTGTCTCTTGCACGACTCTTGTTTACCCGTTCGTTCGGTGCTTTCACTATGAACTTTTGTACATGTAGCATGCATTTCTGTTGTTTTGTTTAGGTAATTCGAACTTACATCATGTAGTTTGGTACTATGGACCGTGAATAAAAAACTGGTACGAAACACTGCCCTTCAGTTTCCTGTTTAACTTGTCTTCACTACTAGCTAGAAATGACCTTTTGAAAGCATTTTTAAACAGAAAAATGAAATCCTCGGTTTACTTTTAATCCGGGATTAGCGTTAATCGGCTTTCGAACAACCAGGCCAAGGGTGTTTGGTTCTTCCGTATTGTATTGTACTGTTTATGGTTTCTACTTTTTACCCCGTGTTTGTCGTGTGTGTCAGTGGCGGATCCAGACTGAGTGGGGGGGGGGGGGGGATATTTTTTGGCAAGATAAGGATGTGCTCGCCCCCTCCCCCCAGGCCTCTCCCCTAGATCCGCCACTGTGCCGTGTACAAATGCACAAAATCGATATTGACAGGCATGAACTAGTTCAGTAGCCAATGAGGAACCGAGGTAGCTGTGAACTCATGTGTTATGAGATTCAGTGGTATACTGACTATATAGGAAACCTCTGCGAACCATGCAAAAGATACGTTTACGAAACTTAATTAGTTTTTACCATTTGCATTTTTACGTCTCTATTCGTACCATACATGGGCTGTTTATATAACAAAAATTTGCAAGTAAGTATTGGGGCTTTGAGGGTTATCATATAACAAGTGAACAAGTGAGTTATGCCTCAGATTCCCAGTTTCCGTTGTGGAATGCCGTGCTTTTCACTCCATGTTGTTTCATTTTTGCAAGCTGTATCAGTTCGTTCTTGAATTTTTTTCTCAACTCTTGGTACGTTGCACTGAACGAAGTATAAAATTCCTCCACCGCTGTTTCCATGGCATCTCTGGCATTTTGGTTGTCAGGAGTAATCGAGTTTTGTCTGATTCCTGCAACAGGTAGTGTTATAGCAAACGTAGTGTTAGAAATAAAGAAGATTGAAAAGTGTGCCGGTTTTTTTCTATTAGTTTTCCCTTGTATATATGACATTTTGTAAAAACAGGACGCTGCTTGTTATAGAGTGTTTTCACTCACGTGACCGGCGGCCATATTGGAATGCTAAAACAATAGGAAATGTTTGAATAAGAATAGAGCTAAAGTCCCATAGGATTCGTTTGGGACACCAATAATGGCCGCCATTTCACTGTTTTGGGACACCAATATGGCCGCCATTCCATTGTTTTGGGGTCCAATATGTTCGCCGTGACGTCACGTGCAAACGCTCTGTATCGCAGAATATTTCCATATTGTAGTTACCTTGACAATGGCGTCATGGTGACTCCGAAACGTCGGTTTTTATCGTTTTTGTTTTTGCTTGTCTTTGCATTACCAAACCCTTATTGATTTGATGTATATATTGTATAGAATTTTGTCCTTTTACTATAATTTAGCCGTTTTAGTCTTAGTTTTGTTTTGGAAATTTGTCCTGAATATGGAGTGGTTCTGAAAATGATCATGACTGTGGTAAGAATTAACCCAAGAACGAGAATTCTGGTCCAAGGGCCTCTTTATATGGAGAAAAGTTGTCCCGGGTAGGAGGGTCGCCCGCCCACCCGCCCACCCGGGACAACTGTACCGAGCGTTCGCATGACAAAACTGAGTCCCGCCTGACCGAGCCAAAAGCTGTCCGTCCCAGTAATTTACAGCCATGCTCCGTCATGCGTGACCAGTATTTTTGAAAATTTGAATGGAGTTTTCAAGTTTTCGCATTCGTTTTGTAAATTCATTCCGAGATTCGGAATTCCCGTGAGAATTTTAACGCATTTTCGGAACAAAGAGCAAAAAATATCATTTTATTTGAAATGTTACATATCCGAACAATATTAGGTTTTTTATGCGTGTAGCGTAGTGTTTTCCAGAGAGATCTTCAAGGTTTCATTCAAATCTCGGACGTTACAAATTAAATATTCAAATGTTCATTTCAGTCTTGTGGACCTGATTGGCCACGCGCGACGGAGCATGGCTGTAACTAGCCCGCGCATGCCCAGATTATCTATAGTTGACCGAGTTGGCCCGGTTAGCCGAGCCAAACCGTTTATATGAGAAAAAGTTGGCTCGGCCAGCCGGGTCACCTTGCCATCGAAAGAGGGTGACCCAGCTAGCCGTGCCAACTTTGAGATTCTCTTATAAACAGTTCGCCGCGTTTTGTAAGGGAAAGTATGAAAACTTGGCTTGCCCAGTGTAGCTCGGGTGGGCGGGTGACTCGCCTACAGGGGACAACTTTTCTCCCTAACCGACGCCATTAATACAGTCATCCAAGCAGAACTTGAAGAAAACACATACAACCGGTGCCAAACGTACAGAACGACTAGGAACATTATTACTACCCATGAATGGATGAGTGCTAGCCCATGGCATGATTACCTCCCTCTCCATAGTGTATTTTGTTTAGGATTACAGATGTTTCACCGGTAGTCATTTATAATGCATATCCTGGTGGAGAGAGAAAATGTAAGCAAAACTCCGAGTCATAGCAAACAACACGACCGTATCCTTCAGGTAAAAAGACAACGTCTTTTAATGACGACCAACACGCTTTTGAGTATTAAGTACTTTCATTAGCTTACTATTGTCGCTTCCTGATCTTGTCCTCTTGTAGCATGATATCTGATAGAAAACTCCAAAGCAGAGAAGTACACCCAGGGCAGCTAAACTGACGTACATAGTAGTTACAAAATATGGGCTGCTGGGCTCAAAGAATGTCACAGGCTCTTCTGGAGCGTTATTTGCTTCCTGTTGTTTACACAAAAAATAGATCAATAAATTTTAAATTCATCAGTCTTAAATATTAAAAGAAATTGGAACGGTTTTTTTTACTGAATACCCTAGTGATGAGTCAAATATTGAGTCGTTAAATTTTCTGAACCTTATTCGTTGAGTTTTTTCGGTCTGTGGTTCTTTTTTCAATGTATTGAAAGCTGTTAAACTGTATTTTTCGACATCATGCAGTGCTGTCGAATTTGGCTTGACGCTCAATCGAATATCGATTAAAGTGCTAGACTGTCCGCAGTCCCCTATTTTCCTGTGCGTTCGTCGAGCTCGATCGTTCAGTTCGTTTTAACCGCCAATGCACGGCATAAATGTCATGGCGCAATGAAAACTGGGGAGAGAACAAAAGTGTTTTTTATCCACCCCAGAGGACAGCGCTGAATAACGCAGAACGGTCAGCAGTGTGAAACGCGGGCGACCGCGCGGGAATCGACGCCGACTGTGGCGGATTACTTAAAATGGCCGGCATTTATGGGGTTTTCACATACAAACTCGTTGGTTAAGCACCGTGTTGCGTGGTTAAGGAATATCTGCGTGTTTTCGGACAGTCACTACAATGTTGCATCTTATTTCAAAAGAAACTATAGCTGCAAAGAAGAACACTACACCATCCCCTCGGTATGTCCATTATCTTACGCATGCGCACAACCATATCACCTAGTACTGGCAGCCACGGACAGCTATTTAGTCCTGGTTAGGACTCGGGCGTAAGGGTCTCAAATAAAATCATCGACCTCGCGGTTTACTACCAAGGCGGATGCCTTAAGCATCTCTTTAAGCGCCAGCTTCACAAAGGCGATGTGGTAGCTGTTGGCTGGGAACCGCAACGGTCTTCGGTATCACGTATGGAGAGGTAGATCTGTATTTCAGGACTGCGTGTGTTACATAAAAACTATAATTTCAGTTGAAAGAAATTTTGTTTTCATCGGTAAAAGGGTAAAATTTTGGCAGAAGGAACTAAGTCATTCACAAATTTTCACCGCGAGGAAAGCAGTGACGTAACAAACATGCACAGTGCGTTATTCAGCGCTGTCGCTACAGAGCAGTTTTTGTACTTTAAATGCCAAACCCGCCGCGCCAACTTATGTTAGGCTAGTGCATGAGAATTGTGGCGTTTGGGTCGGAGTTCTTCCAATGTTGCATAATAATGCAAGAAAATTTGCTGTGCCCCCTCCCTCAAACCATTCTGTCATACTAAAGTTAAATCTGATTAAGCCGTTGCCACAGCACTGTCATGCCATTAGGTCTTGTTCTTTACCTCATTTCCTTTGTTTTCACGTCCATCTTGTAGATATTCGGTCTGCACATTTTTGGTGACGATCATTTTTGACAATTCCTCCGCTAATTTCACAGAACTGCCTTGCAGAAGAACGCCGTGAGAGATTTCTACTTTCAAGAGTTTCGCAACTTCAAACCATGAGCCATTAAACAAGTCCTTCCGTTTGGCCGGTGTGTACATGTCCACCAACAACGAGTCAACTCGTTTTGTTTTCAAAGCCTCTACTAACTTCTCCAAATCCGGGAATGTCGAACCTTAAATAAAATAAATGTTATGAGATATGATACTACTACGACCAAAAAATGTCTTGAATACGTACCAGCGTGTATGTTTGGAATAGCGTCATCATCATCATCATCAATCTTTATTTATACACGAAATCGTATCATATTTACATGATCTTCCTAGGAGTCGTGTGAATTTACACTAGAGTACATTACCTATAAAACTACTTAACTAAGAAAGATAAAGTACAATGAAAACTACGATCAAGGTTTCTTCAATTTATCAAACTACATTAAACTAAAAATTGAACTATAAAACTTAACTAAATTACACGTAAGAATAGAATGCTATAAAAACTTAAATGATCATTGTTTCATTATAATCTTTCACACATAAAGAGGTTTTAAAATCATTCAAGTTCATTCATTCCTCATTCGAGGAGATAAACAGTTCTACAATATTCTGAATGGTAATTATGAGATGAAAAATGTGATTTATTTAGTCATTCGTTCGTTCATTTATTGATTCATTGATTCATTCATTTATTCAGTCAGTAGCAGCCAGGGAGGCATTCAATAGCACATTCGGTCATACAAGAGTCGGTCGGTCAGTCAGTCAGTCAGTCAGTCAGTCAGTCATGCAGCCAGTCAGTCAATCAAGCAAGGTTAACCTTTCTATATAATGAAAGAACATATACTCTTTTTTAAAACTTACCAATGGTTAGCTTGCCACTGAGAGAACCAAGTGCAACTCGTTTTTCGGGCGAATCAGCGACAACTGCAACCTGTGTTTATTACAAACGCAATTCTGATTCAGCAACAGCTTACAATATGTCATTGCACAGAAATACAACTTACAATAGATTTGTCGAAACTTTATCCACTAGATGTTTATCAACTCAGTTTAATATAAAGAGTACGGTACCCATGCTTGTTAAGGAGTGGTGACGCATCAATACTCAATTTTATCATTATTCAGTGTCTATTTTAGAAGTGTATTATAATTTGATTTAAAGTGTATCTCTAAACACATTGGGATGCATTAAAAGAAATAGAAAATACATCGTGTTGGACTCTTGGATTTTTTTAGCCAAAACGTCATGCTGCGAGGTAGATATTGTACAAAATTTGTTGTCATAGTTAGCAAAATGCAAAACAGAAAAACTGCAGTCAGCTGATTTGTCTAATTTCCAACAATAGTCTTTTCTTGTCGGTTTTTTTGTATAAAGATTATGGGTAGTTGATCAAAATAAATAATGCAAAAAGTGGGGTGCCCATGCTTGTTTATATGAAACTGAGGAATATTTATTTCTTTGGCCAGAATGTGTGAGCGTTCTTGGACGCTAATATGGACCCAGGTAAACATATATCGAGACAATATTCCTAAAACATTGTTGAAGATTTTGTTTACTTTAATTTTATCACCGATCTGGAGAAAACGTCTGCCAAAATTAAGTTCATTACCAGTTCTGCGAGCTAAGGGAAAGGCGGGGGCTGGTAAAATTGGCAGACATGTATGAAATTTGGTGAAACGAGAGTTTATTCACAAAAATGCTGCCATGAAAATAATCATGCTTTTAAGAGGGGCAACTTTATTGTTTATTGGGTTTATAACCCAAAGAAATTAGAGGTGCTTTCTTGAGTTGTTTGACGCAACAGAAAGCGGGTTAAGCTTCGTCCGTGTGCGCCGCCTGTGCGGCTTTTTGCATGTCTTTTATACGAGGACAATAACAACAAAAATTGCGGTCGAAATCAAATGGTACGCATCATTCCATTTGTAAAAGTTTTAGAAATGATGCAATGCTGATTGGTAGTAAACATAAACAATAGCATAAGCATAACAGTAGCATAAGCATAAGCATAAGCATAAGCATTAGCATAAGCGGAAGCATAAGCATAAAGATTTTAAAATCTTAAGGCCCCCGCAAACGAGGAAACATTATCGCGGAAACATTGTTGCGTAAACATTGTTTCCCTAAATGTTTCCCCGTTTGCGCGGACAGGAAACGTTTGTTGCGGAAACATTTTTTGCTTCCGAGAAACAAAAAATGTTTCTGACTTTTTTCAGAAACATTTTGTTTCTTCAACAAATGTTTCCCCGTGGAAACAATGTTGCCCAGATTCCAGGGTCGCGAGGACTGCCCCGGACTGCACTTCATAAATTGAGCATGCGCAGTGCCGTATCCCATATATCAGCGCGCATTTGTTTCCCAGTATAATGTTTTTTCGTTTGCGCGGCTAGGAAACATTCTGGGAAACAATGTTTCCACAACAATGTTTCCTCGTTTGCGGGGGCCTTTATTCTTATGCAAATGTTCGTTTTTACGTGACGCAAATTCTTGTGCTTTCGCTTATGCTTATGCTTCTGTCGCTTGTAAAAACCAGATGTTTCAGTAGAAGAGCAATCCTAAATCACATTGTAAATCATAACAGATTTATAACCGTTTTTGTGTCCGTTCCGCTTGTTGATCCGATTGTATGCTTGACTGTAGTTACTGTCAGCAAGGAGGCAATAGAACTCATAAACACAGAGAATATAACCAGACCAACCAAGAGCCACATCATGGCGAATAACTTTGCAGGGATAGATTTTGGGCAAAGGTCACCATATCTACAACACAAATGAAACGATTAGAGTAACAACAGAAATAATAACAAAAAAAAAAGAAACAATAACAATAACACCAAAACCTAAAACTTTTAATCGATAATATGCTGTATGCTAGTTGAAAACATAATAAACCCAATCAGCCGCAGCCACGTGTTTTTTATTCCGTTTTCTTTGTGTTCCGTTAGGAACCGTGTTTTTTATTCTGTATTCTTTGTGTTCCGTTAGGGACACGGTTATTGGGGAACTTAACCACGCCGACGGCGACGGTAGCGGTAGCATGTCAAAACAATAGGTTTCACAAGCGAAAACAATGTCTTTGCACGTGCGTTTTACATTTTGGTACATTTCTTTGCCGTTCCCTGCAAAACAACAACGTCAAATGATAAAATTAAAGATTTTGTTGAGAAAGTGACAGTTAATTTTAACTTAAAAGCCATCCATCCGTATAATCAGCTACTGGACAATCCAGACACATTAGACAAACTAAACAAATTGGAGCAACTGCAAAGTAGTTTCAAAGAGCGCGAATTCTTTTTTCAAGTGTCGTTTTCCTTGGGATTGCCGTCGTCGTTGCTTAAAATCCCTATTATTTTGCGAGAGGGGACGGGCACTATATCTGAGGGAGGGTCGCAAAATTTTGAGCGTCATTTTGGGGAGCAGAGCCACTATCTTTTAAATTGGATTTTTTGGGGGAGTATATAACGATTTTTTTAGCCCATACTTTTTGTCAAGAGTATCGAAAGCTTCGCCAGAGTACGGTCCTTTTGGCCACTATTACTATTACAAATACGCTTTGAAGACTCTTTAAAGAGTACTCATTTCAGTTTTTTAGTGTCGATGATGTCAGATGTAGAGTAGCTCTGAAGACATATCTTTGAGTTTTCATGTTTGCTTTTAGGAAGTCTGTCCATTTCACCTAGCACAACTTTGTCTGCCTTCAATAAATACATTCAATAAATATTTAAAACAATCTAACCCACAACTGTTTCCTCTGAGTGTTCTTGGTGGTTCACCTAAATAGTGTTCTCAAATGATTTGTTCCGCCCAAAATTACAGAATGATCCGGCTGAGATCGTTTTTTCTGGAATTAATGACTTCATATATTGGAACTCCACCTCGAGACCATCCCGTCAATAAAACTACTTGGTCATCATTTTTTTTGGCCTCAGCACGTCTCATTTTAATTTTTCATTGACTTTATTATCAATTGTTCTTTTGTTAGGTTGACTTCCATTTCTTGCCAAAAATGTCTTAAGTTCAGATAATATGTCTTGATGACAACTGCACGACGCAATACAGTCACAACTAATCGTTCAGCCGAGCGACTGATGAAGGCAAAAAAGTGTCTCTCAAGTATATACAAAGCGTATTTGTCGGTATAAACAACAATAAATTTACCCGACAGTTGTCATGGAAATGAATGACCACCAGAATCCTTGGCTGGCTCCCTTAATAAACTGGCGAGGAAAGTGCTCTGGGTTTTCATTGGAATCCTATGAACAGAGAATGACAAACAAAAAAACACGGAAAAGTTAATAATTAATGTAAAAAGGTGCAAGGAACACGGGGAATGGGGATTAGTAAGAGAAAATTGCTCCGTTGAAAGCCGCCAACGCCACATCAGGGGCGTAGCCAGGACTTTTTCAGAGGTACGCACAATCAGTTTTCAAACACTCCCCCTACCTCCTCCCCCCACCCTCAACACATTTTGTTGTGGCAACGTGTTCAAAAACTCTTCTGAGGCAATAGGCTACATATTTTTATGTTTTATCGCCACTTCCTAAACTTCTTAAAAATTAATTTATAATATTAAAGAAACCAAAAAAAGAAATATTAAAAAGTTGACACTGGCTAAAAATGTTGTGTTGGACGTTTCGGCAACTACTGTTGCCTTCTTCAGCAAAAGATAAAATGCAAATGTCTAACGGCGTCCTGATGGTATTCGATATATGCAAATATTAAATAGCACCTCGAAAGAACACTTTGAGGTGAAACAAAAGTCTTTAGAGCATTCTTAATTGTCTCTACAAATTCTTAAAGGGGCTATGTCGCAAGGTGAGTCTGCGCAATGAGTTCCTGTCATGTGACGTCACCTGACGTCACACATGTCAAATTTCTATTGTTCCCTCCCGGATCGCGGCAAGTTTTATCGCGCTTGCACTCGTGTCGAACCACGCGAGGTAAACAAACACACGATCGATTTCGCTTTTGAATTCCTCCCCAACTTCCAACACTACTGGAAGACATCGAATTTTTCGAAGGTACGACTAACAAATCGCAGAAATAATTTACGAAAAATCTAGCCAAGTAAATACTCTAACTAATTTGTAAACTTGAGATCTATCCTTCCACGCAATACGACGGGATGGAACGGATTGCAGCGAATTCGACAGTAATGGCCGCTAACTTGATAAAAAGCCACCGGACGTTTTTCAAGTTGTTAGTACCCAGTACTCACCCGCCATCCTCGCGACATAGCCCCTTTAATGTTGTTGTAAACATTTGGGAGCGCTATGTGTTCGTTTATAGCGTTCGTGTTACGCACGGAATGCCAAGCCTCAAGAATTTCGACGTTCGTCAAATCTATTTGGTAACTGTGGAGCATGTGGTGTTTGGCCAACAAAGAGTTTTTATCCAATGTTGCTATAGCCTTTGCGTGCTCTCAGTTTCACGCGTGATTTTAACGCGCGCGATGTCTGACCAATGTAAACACAATCACAATCATTACATTTGATCTTATACACGATTCCTCTGGTGGCCTCTTTCTCGATCTTGTCTTTTGGCTTTTTAAGTATATTTGAGATTGCTCAAGCACATGTATGAACACGCATACTTACTTGTGTTTGTTTGGGATGTTGTTTTGCAGTATTGCCTTAACGGAACCTCTTGACTTTATAACGGACGAATTCGACGGTGCAGCTTTGTTGCTCACGACATGCTTACGACAAACTGCCAGTTTGATAAACCAACGACATGAGCTGTTTTTGTGTGACTTCTAACAGTCATCTTTTTAGATGATCGAAGTTGAAAATGTTACGTTTAAAAGTCTACGACACATCTAAGCCACGAACAATGTTAAACGAGCGCAGTTAATAAACGTAATTCGGAAGCTATTTTCTTATGAAGCTTATTGTATATGATTTTACCATTTTGGCATGAGAGAGCAAACTATGTTGGAGGCGAAAGTCGAAAGAAAAATTCATGCTGCGAAATTGCATGAAGGCCCTCACTTATCTTGTACCCGTCATATCAAACAAAAAGACATCGTTTCATGTAACATAGCCAACACTTCTATAGTCTGTTCCAGGCATTTAGATAGTGAGGAGCCGGAAGAAAAAATATTGCAAGTACTGACGAAGAGGGTCTCCCTTCGTTTTTTCCCTCTCGTTCGCGCGCCGGGTTTTAGCTGCTACCACAATCTTAACTTCTGGAACAATCCCGCCAACACTTCTATCAAGGGGATCAGATCGGAAGGGATGCAGGGGACATAAATACGCATGGGCTGCTTATTATTATAGGTCATGAAAACTGTTAACTTTATAAATAAAACTTACGAGAAACCAGATGACAATGCCTGCTAACAAAGCCATCGTAACCGTTAGTACAATAATTGGCCAGGAATCCAATATTGAACTACTCGCCGCTTGGGTCAAAATCTTTCCCAGCTCCTTCTTTCGTGTTATCACAACCACTCCTGGAACTCGTATAACCGGTATAAACTTGCTGTACGCACTGTGCCCGTATGAAGTCTTGGTGACCGGAAATATTAACTCATTCGAGTTGCTGTCGTTACTAAAGACGAGATTTGTTTTGCCGTGATGCTCACAGTAACCGCACGCGTCTAATACCAGTTTTGATATGACTTTTTGTAGCCCAGTGGCGATGGCGTCAAGGTTGTCGTCCCCAGAATTGACATCTTGGGAGCTTGATGCAACTTTTATGTTTTCCGGGCATGCGCAAGTCTCTAAAACGAATTAAATTAGCAGATAAAAATTGGCATGCCGAATAAATTAATAAGGTAAAGTTTATGTCTTATCTTATCTTATCTTATCTTGGAAGGCTATTCCGTTAAAACTTAAAACAGACCATTGAGTAGTGATGCAAATGCACCAAGCTTGTTTTTTTTGTTCCGATTGACGGACCTTACTTTATGCATGTTTATGAGTATGCCGAGTGTAAAATTAATAAAACGCGATTCTGGGTCTGCCAAGTTTTCTTCTTAATAAGAACACAAAATATGTTCATTTAACACTAAAAATGGTCAGTAAAAAACCTTTACTGTGATACAACAAAAGCTGATTTTGTGATTTAAAGTATCACCAAAAGTTATGAGAGTTTAAAGGAGTGAGATTGTTCGTGCTAGAATTTAACGCCTCTAGTCTTACCTTAGAAAGGCTTTTAAAAATTCTGCATCTGTTGTGATACATTATAATTCATAAAGTTTACCGCAGTATCAGCTCATAAAGTTTTACGTCGACCCTCACTAAATTCTTGGACACAAAATTGCTGGTTTTGAGCTGCAGGCGCCAATCTCGCGCGGGAAACAGGGTGCGTGGGGCGTCGTAGGAAGAAGGTTTCGAAGAATTTCAATGTACAACACAAGTGCATCAACCAAAACTATAATCTAACTGTGATATCTATGATAATAATTGCACTGTTATTACATTTCAGAAAAGAACAATGTTAATAACTCTTAGTAAGGCACAGCTTTTCAGAAAATAAACTGACACGTTGTTTAAAGCAGTTTTTTTTATTATACAACTAAGCTATCAGTTATCGCAACTATTATCCATCTAATGTAGTCAATTTAGTGTTTCGCAACTGCTTTGGTTTTGTGTTGCTACGCTTTATGACTGGCTAAAAAAAATCCCGCGCCACTTTATCAACCAATAAGAAGTAAAACCATAATCAATCGTGACTTACTAACACGCGTTTTCCCGCGCTTGGTTCTGGCGTCATGTTTTTGCTTCGCGTTCTGATTGGCTCATTGGATTGTCTGCGTTTGTCGTGATGGGCCATAGTAATTACTTTTGCTTTGGTTTTGCTACACTCAATTAAAAACTGCTCTATTATCGTTTTAAATATTAATCACGACAGTATTAGCCGCACGTTAAGTCTAGTAATGTACCTCCATAGACTGGATCGCTGTATTTTCCAATACCGTTTGCAGTGATTGCTGCCATCTGAATGTTGTATCCCGAGAAAGTTGAAAGGTTTGTCAGCAGATACTCTCTAGAACTGCTGCAAATGATGATTTTTTTCTGTTCTGAATGGAGAGTAGGTTCTCCATTGACTCTCACTAGTTTATAGAGTAGTTCATAACCCAGAATGTCGCCCTTCGAACTTTTGAATGTGTCAGGATCCCACTGTACATGAATTGTTGACAGAGTCTTTTTAATGGAAGCGCTGATCTTAGGAGTGGTCTCCTCAAGAGCTGTTAGAAAAAGAAATAAACAAAAACCAAACAAACGAAATCAGAAACAAACAACAGGTATCTCAACAGTGAGGTATTATCGCCATATTAAATGTTAAGTGCCCTTCCACGGTCAAGCCTGCCACAGGCGTCGGTTAGTCATACAACTTATGTCGAAATGCTGTTTTAGGTAAGTGTATACAATACAATACAATACGCGGTCATCGACCTCTGGTAAATTTTATGTGAAAAGCTCCAGGATGGATAAACTCAAAAATTCACTCTCTCGATTTGGCGTTAAACTTTGGACTGAGATACCTCACTATATTAGAGATCTCCCTAGGAAAATTTTTTTAAAAACACTACACAATTTGCTACTTGATATTTTACAAAACGAAAATGACTATATTGAAACGCCTTTGATAATAAAAAAATTGATTTCTAGTTAAATTCAACAACAATTATTTTATTTATTTAACTATTTATTCATTTTCTCTCAATTATATTCTCTCTAATTGTAAAAGTTATAACTTTCTCCATGTACTTTTCTTTAATCTGCCCGCCTAGAATAGCCTTTGCTAAACGCGGGCAGCTAAAATGTAACTGTTTTTTTGAAAATAAAGACTTTCTGTTCTTGTTGTTGTTGTTGTTGTTGTTAGTGTATAAATATGGTAAACAAAAAATGAAGGAAGGTTTGAAGTTGGTCTGCAAGGTTTTGTTAGTGAAGTTAATGTATGTGAAATCTTGTAGTTTTCCATTTATTACTCATCTTTTTATACACTTGTAGTGATTTTCACATCGTTCATTTTCAGTTTTTTTATTTTTAATTTCTCATGATTAAACTTTCAGTACAGTCGAAGTGTTAGAAGGGAGAAAGGGGTAAAAAGCTACATCATACTGAGGTCTAGTATCATTTCTTTTGCCAGTTTACTTTTTAATTGCTGTTTTTGTTTGTGGCGGTGGGCAAGCTGGTGTCGTCGAAAGGATTTAAGAGATCTGTTCTCACTGTAAATAAATAATAATACAGTATAATATAACAGTATCATGACAAGTTTACAAATGTCGCTAGTGAGTACCAAACCTAATGCTTCTGCTATTACAAATCGAATAAGCAAATAAGCGCCGCACACAACAGCAACAATGTTTAAAAAACTATGCCGTGGTCGCCGCCCTTGAATACGCGCCGCGACCCCAACAAGCTGAACGCGGCCCTTTATCGAAGCACTTTAATTTAATAGCGGTGGGAAATCAAAGAAGTCAAAATAGAAATGTAAAACATTGGGTTTCTCTTCAAAACAACTGCAGAACGTTATTCTCACGCATAACTAACAGTATAATTCAACACATTGATACACTGCCCAAATATGGTCATAAAGCTCTCGATATACGTTGGGTCACGTCGACGGGACATAATATTATATCCAGCGATGGAGGTAAATTTCGCATTTTGAAGGAAAGTGAAAATGACCACTGCCTGCAATTTCGTGTTTTTGGGGGAAAAAAATGCGTGAACTATTAGATAAAAAAGGGAAAAGAAAAAAAAAGAAAAGAAAAGAAAACAGAAAAATTATTGATCACATGATTGGACAAAAAAGGCGCGAAATTTTGGCGTTTTGTGACAGTATCTCTCGGCGAAGCTAAATAAAAGCTGGTTCAAAGCTCAACCACTCGACACGGAGTGAATGAAGGAGCACAATTTTCGGAAAATGCCTTATAGTAATCACTTATAGTAATCACCGCCATGGCCTTTGTCATTTGAGTCCCACAGGACTGAAGGTCACGTGAGTGAAAACCATCTATAAAGCGGGCCATTCTTTTCCCTTACACAATAAACCCTTTCTTCTGAATCAAGTTAGTGTAATGTAGGCGAGTAAGGAATCATCTCAGTCTCAAACCGTAGCCCGAGGGACCGCCATGAGGGGAATATATCACATATCCCCGAGGGACAAGTCAATAACATGCTTATTTTTCACCTTGTGAATGTTTTCTAAAACAAAGAAATTAATAATTTTTTGGAGAGTGACATTCCATTTAATTCAATATAATGCATGCAATGTAATAGTATGATTCCGCAAGGCTGCATTGGGATCACGGTACATGACGAAGCGAGACGGTAAACGTGTTTTGCTTTTGCCAAATTTGCATTGAGCATGTTGCTTCGTTATGAGTAGAAGGAGGGAGAGAGAAAAGAAAATGTACGAACAGTACTCGTGGTCTCGCCATGGCCCAACTGCCCGCCTTCATCAGTGGAGTGGATGACGGTTTGTTTACGAGACGTCATCATACAATATTGAAAAGTCGAAACCTAAATCGAAGTACGATTCCATCGAATAACGTTATCAAAATTTTGCTTTTTGGTCGCGACCAGGCAAGTGAATTATGTGTGGAAAAGATTGGCAAAGTCGTCTTTTTATGTAAACTAAAAATAGACTGATGCCAATGTGTTTTCCTTTTTTAGCCCTATTTTGTCTTCCCGTTTGTGTTCTTTTATTATAAGGGAACTAAGGCGAGGGGGAATATGACGAGGGGAATATGACAGGGGGAATATGGCGAGGGGAATATGTAATCCTTTGTTTTGCTATAGCCCCAACGGGGTTATGTGATATATTCCCCTTAAAAGAACAAAGAAAGCTGAGCTAGGTGAAAAATAAGACAACTAATATCGCATTTCTATTCTACTCAACAGGAGAGCACCATAGTCTCAAAATCCTCAAGTCGCGCCATGCTTATTTAACTGAATCTCACGAAAAGGACTTGACACGAATGATAATTTGAACTTTATACTGCAGACGAATCAAACGGATAATACTTCTAGATATACGGTGAATAGACGAATTATGGGGCAAAATTCGTCTTTGGCTGATTCGTAAAACAAAGAGGGTTTTTAACTTAATTTCCTATTTATTCGCAAGGTTGCTTGGGATACCTATTTCCTCTCCCAGTCCTTCACTGGGAAACTTCAAAGATTCGTCATTGAGTTATCCGTCCTAGGGCTTATTCGTCTTAATAATTATACTAAAATCGACCGTTATCACGCATTAAAACATCTCACCAGTATCGACGAAGAAGCAGTTGCTTGCTGGACCTTCCCCTAAGATGGTGAACGCACGAGCTTCAACGCAGAAGTTTGAATTAAGATGTAAGCCATTAAGTACTACAGCATATCGACTGCTGTCATTAACCATGTAAGTGATATTTAGGGAGATGTTGGGGTCCTTCACATTATAGTGTGATATGCGGTATCCTAAAATGCTCACACTCTGACTGCCATGAGGGACTGGGTCCCAGGTAATCTCGTAGGATGTAGAGTTGATTTTCCTCGAGGCTAAAATGGTTGGCGCTTTGATGGAAACTAGAAATCCGGTTAAGAAAAAAAAAAAACTGGTAATAAGATATAATAAATAGATAAATGAACAATGCCATTGAAAATAATAAAAAATACAAAAAAAAATAAAGTATACAATAAACTGAGAGAAATAAGTACATTTTTATATAAATTGTTCAAAATACACGTGACTTTTTTTTAAAGGTTAAGAAAGAAACTTGAACGACTTGAAAATGAAAACTTGTTGAAAGGTATATTTTATATATAATAGGAACATTAAAAGATGCCGGTACTAAATGTGCACGTGAGACCGGGAATGCGAGTTTGCACTCATCTGGACACAAACTCGAAATATTTATTTGAAAGTCAATGTGCGGTATCAGGAGAAAACAGAGTACCTTACTTTCTCTTAGTGGTACTTATAGTAGCCGTCACAGTAAGCGTTTTAAAGTAGAAATATCTACTCAGCTTTACAGGCACGAGGCTCATTCAGACAATCATAGTTAAGATCAACTAAATACTAGTGTACCAGACTTGACAGACTTAGTAACTCTGAATTATCCTATTTAATTTCCCTCGGCTGATAAAGACATCAATATTCCCTAAACATGCAGAATAAACATTAGGACTTACGCCCGCCAGTGTGAAAGTAGAAACAACTGCTTAGGTTTCCATCGCCCTCTTTTGTCATCAAACCAATTTGAACACAGTATTTAGTAAATGAAGAAAGATTTCCAATTTCAACCATGGTCACATTTGCACCAATTGTAAAGTTCTTTACCAGCTCGCCAGTTTCTACCGGGGTTATGGAGCGCTTCACCCTGTGTTCTCTGCCTCCTTGGTGTGATACCAGTACTCGGTAGCCTAACAAAGTAGCATTACCAGAGTAGGGACTCCACTGAACAACAAACGAAGAATAAGATGAATTCCATGCTGTCAAGTTAGACGGTGGCTTTAAATCTGGCACAAATGACACTAAAGAAAAGGGGAAACAATTGAACATTCTTCGACGGAAATATAGTACTAAAAATATATAGTCAAGGGGTGCATAACTAGTCAAGTACAACGTAACTGTTTTACTTTTTTCTCAGTTAAAAAAGATTTCATCGTTGCTTATGGGCCAAACGAAAACGAGAGAGAGTCGACATTAATTCATTGGTAACTTCTGAAGGAGATAACTGTTTTTTTTTTGGTAGGTGATACCCTATTTTCCTGTAAAATCCGTCCCTAATAATTGAGTATTTAGGACAGTGGAAAAGGAAGTGAATTTCATCTTCAATTTCATTAGATCCACAAGTAGGGCACAATGTATCATCTCTCGTGATTTTTTCATATCTACCAATTTCAATCATTAATTTATGATTACTTATACGAAATTTTACTAATTGTTTTGTGTCATTTGATTTCCTTGTAAGGTCTAAGTAATGAGAAGGCGTATATTCGTTATTAAAGATATTATAAAATTCGAGTTTCTTAGAGTGTTGAATGATATGTCGCCAATATAGGATATATTTTTGTTGCATTAAGTTTACATAATGTTCGATTTTAGTTTCAGTTAAGAAAATAGGGTCAAAATCAGGCAAATTATAGAATTCGGATATCCTTATAAGATTAGAGTAGAAGCTATTTTTACCAGAAGAGTGAAGATCTGCGGACATTAAAAAGATCTGTTTAACAATAGAGTTATTGTCCTTACTTTGAAGATATAAGGTATAATTAATTATTTTCTGATTAATAGCTATAATAAGAAGAAACCTTCCTAGTTCAGCTCTACATGCCACATTTGATGCTTTATTGCTTACTTCTAGATAACGTTTGCAGAATTGTAAATGGATTTTTTCAATCTGCGAGCTGTCCCAAGACTTAAAATCCGGTTTTGTGTACACACCCCAAACTTCGCTATTATATGTTAAAATTGGAGAGATCATCGTGTCAAAGATTTTACTTGCCAGGGATGGGGACAATTTACTGAAATTTGTATGTTTTCTTAGACTGAAAAGAGCGTGAAGGGCCTTCTCTTTTAGCTGGTCAAGTGCCATTGAAAAGTTTTTTTTTTTTTTTGTTTTTTTTTTTTTTTGTTTACAAAAATACCTTTTATTATTTTACTTTTTCTGACTGCATTAGCTAACACCTCTGCCGATAATATGAAAAGATAAGGTGAAAGAGGGCAGCCTTGCCTAACACCCCTTTGTGGCTTAAAAAAACTAGTGGACCAGCCATTGTTTAAAACGCAGCTTTCGATATCTCTATAAAATAGCTTGATCCATTCAGTGAAGGAAGGGCCAAAACGAAAGTACTCAAGAGTTCTGTTAATAAAAGTCCACTCCAACGAATCAAACGCTTTTTCAAAGTCAACAAACAGAAGGCCTGAGATGTTTTTTTCAGCCGCGTATTTGATGACACTGTCGATTAAGAGTATGTTTTCGCCTATAAAGCGTCCTTTGATGAAACCGGTTTGATCGTTGTTGATCAGTTTTGGAATCACTTTCTTCAAACGGTTTGCTATAGCTTTCGTTGCTATCTTATAATCGCAGTTTAAAAGTGTTAATGGTCTCCAGTTTTTTATCAGATGTGGGTCAGAATCTTTCTTAGGGATTAGTTTAATGATTCCACGCTTTTGAGTGATCGAAAGGTTACCTGCTTCGTATGCATAATTGAGTGCCTTTAACAGCGGACTGGCTAACCCGTTCCAAAACATTTTATAGAAATCAGCGGGAAGTCCGTCGCTACCAGGAGATTTTTCTGGTTCCATGTCTTTTAAAGCCTCAAAACATTCTTGTTTACTTAAGAGCCCTTCACAGAAACTGGCTTCAAATGGATCTAACTTCTTTGTGTTTACGTTCTCAAAGAATTCACATTCTCCGTTAA